>CAUYRB010015125.1:0-12269 GCA_963574695.1 Propithecus perrieri
GACTACAGGCACGCACCACCATGCCCGGCTAATTTTTTCTATATATTTTTAGCTGTCCAATTAATTTCTTCCCATTTTTTGGTAGAGACAGGGTCTCGCTCTTGCTCAGGCTGGTCTTGAACTCCTGACCTCGAGTGATCCTCCTGCCTCGGCCTCCCAGAGTGCTAGGATTACAGGCATGAGCCACCGTGCCCGGCCGAGAGCTCATTTTTATAACAAAGCCACTCCCACAATAATGAACCCACTCTCGTGATGGTGATATTAATCCATCATGAGAGCACAGCCCTCATTAATCCATTCACTAGGGCAGAGGGATTAAGCTTCCAACTCATGAACCTTGGGGGAACACATTCAAACCGTAGCATTCCACAAAATCCATGTCTTCTCACATGCAAAACACAACCATTCCACCCCAGTAACCCTGAAGTCTTAACTTGTTCCAGCACCAACTCAAAAGTCCAAAGTCCAGAGTCTCATCTGAATCGGGTACGGGTGAGACTCAAGGCACGATTCATCTGGCCATAAATCCCCTCCAGCTGTGAGCCTGTGAAATCAAAGGAAATTATCTACTTACAAAATACAACGGCGAGGCAGGCATAGGACAGACGCTCCCATTCCAAAAGGGAGAAATGGGCACAAAGGAAGGAGTAACAAGCCCCAAGTAAATTCAAAACCCAACAGGGAAAACCACATTTATCCTGAAAGCTGGAGAATGATCTCCTTTGACCCCATGTCCTGTATCCTGGGCACACTGGTGCGGGGTTGGGCCCCCCAGGCCTCAGGCAGCCCCAGCACCCCCACAGCATTGCTGGGATCAGCCCATGCTTCAGCTCTCTGGGGTTGGAGTCTCATGACTGCAGCTCCCCCAGGCTGTCATTGCATGCTGGGAGTTCTACAGTTCTTGGGTCTCAGTGGCAGTGCCACCCCTGTGGGTCCACTAGGCACTGCCCTGGTGGGGGCTCTCTGCCACAGCTCCAACTCCACATTTCTTTCCAAGTGGCATTGCCCTTGTAGGAGGTCTCTGTGGTGTCTCTGCCTCTGTGACAAGTCTCTGTCTGGGCCTCAGGCTGTCTGATACATCCTTTGGGATCTAGGTGGAGGCTGCCATGACCCCACAGCCCACACGCTCTGCACACCTGCAGATTAGCACCATGTGGATGCTGCCCAGGCTCTCTGCTTGCTCCCTCCGGGGAAGCAGCCCAAGCTGCACCTGGGCCTACTTGAGCTCCTGCTGGGGCAGCCAAGGAGCACTGTGCTGCAGTGCTGGGAGCAGAGAACCTAGGTGGAGCAGTGGAAGGCGCCCAGGGCCATCCCTGGAACTATTCGGCCCTCCCAGAATTCTGGGCCTGTGATGGAAAGGGAAGCCTCAAAAATTTCTGAAATGCCTTTAGGGTCTTTCTCCCACTGTCTTGGTGACCAGCGTCTGGCTTCCTTCTATCCGTGGTTATCTCTCTAGCAAACAGTCTCCGGGTCACACCTGGATTCCCTGTCCTAAACCTGCCTTTTCACTCTTTGCATGACCAGGCTGCAAATTTTCCAAATCTTTCTGCTCTGCTTCCCTTTTAATTATAAATTCTGTTTTTAAATAATCTCTTTCCTCTTTTATTTTACTGTAATCAGTTAAAAGTAGCCATGCAGCAGACTGCATGCTTTGCAGCTTAGATATTTCTTCCACCAGATGTCCTAGGTTGTCACTCTTAAATTCTGCCTTCCATAAAGACTTCAGCACAGACACAGTTCCTCCAGGTTCTTTGCTACTTTGTAACAAGGATGGCCATGGCTCCGGCTTCCAGTACCTTGTTCCTCAGTTTCATCTCAGACTTCATCAGAATGATCTTCAGGATCTGCAGTTCTATCAACATTCTGATTACCACCACTTAAGTCATCTCTAAGAAGTTCCAGACCTCCTCGGTCTTCTCCCCTTTGTCTGCCCTCACCAGAACCGCCCTACTGCTCTGTCCATGGCAGTACAGGCTTTTCCTAGCATTCACTTCAAAACCGTCCCAGCCTCTACCCATTACCCAGCTCCAAAGCCTCTTCCACATTTTCAGGTATCTGTTAAGAGCAACAGCCCCACTTCTCGGTACCAATTTTCTATCATAGTCTGTTTTCTATTGCTGTAACTGAGTACTACAGACTGGGTAATTTATTTACAAAATACAGTTGTATTTAGCTCATGGTTCCAGAGACTGGGAAGTCCAAAGCATGGCACTGTTTCTGGGAAGGGTGTTCTTCCTGCATCCTGACCTGGCAAAGGGCACCACGTGGTTAGAGGGCAAGAGAGCCAGGGACAGCTTGCTCTTAGAACAAAGCCACTCCCACAATAATGAACCCACTCCTGTGATAGTGACATTAATCCATTCATGAGGGCAGAGGGATTATGTTTCCAACACATGAACTTTTGGGAGGCACATTCAAACCATAGCAGGCATGAACTATTATTATCCCATTTTATGCATTTGGAAACTGAAGCCCAGAGAAGATAAGTAGTTGCCCAAGGTCCCCCACTTAATTGGTGGCAGAATATGGATTTGAGTCCAGGTCAGTCTCAGCTTTCCACCACTTTCCTCACTGCCTTTCCACTGTGGTCTTCACTGCCCCTCCCTTGCACCCACCCCCACGCAAATTCCTGAATGAGGTGGCAGTACTTCTCTTAGAATGGCAAACAGTTATCCTGCACAGCATCTCTGATCTGGTGGTGGTGGCATGCTGGGTTGAGGTAGAACCCCAACCTGGACTCAGGGAGAACGTGGTGATCTGAAAGTGATATTTGTGAGGAGGACCTCAAGTTTGCTAACCTTTTACCCAGGCCCTCCCTCCCAAGGCAATGGGCTTGTGTATTCTATGCTGCGTCTCATGGAGGGAAACCAGCCTGGGCCCAGAAGGTCCCGGCTGTGCACACACAGGCAAATCGCCCCCACACATCCAGGAACATGCACCGGAGCATACCGGATGTTAACTGGTGGGGACCGAGAATGGGCTGTTCTTCATGCAAAGGTGAAGGGACCTTTACTCGGGTAGAACACAGAACCCATCAAAAGATGCTTGTTAAGAGCCTACCTTTGAGTATTTGGTCCTGATGCTTCGGAAAGGTGGTCAGAAAGGAAACCCAGCTTTTCTCCACTTAGACAAGGTATTTGCTTTTCTCGTGTCAGGCTGGTAAGTCCCATGGCCTGGGCTTGGGGACAGGATGGGCAAGTGCAAGAGGGCCCTAAGTCCGCCTAACCCAGTACATGAGCCCTTTCACATTTCCACTTATTTTTCCCTGAATGGAAATCAGGCCGCAGGCCGGATCCTCAGACCAAGCCTGGGAATTAATTAGGCATGTAATGCTCATTAGCAGTAATGAATGTTCCTTGCTAGAGTCCTTGTGCAGCTTGGTGGGGGACGGGGCCTTTGTGGTAAGAACTGAGAATGTTTCCCTAAGCAGGATCTTAACACTGCAGGAGCCCCAAAGCCTGTGTATGAGGGTGTGTGTGTGTGTGTGTGTGTGTGTGTGTGTGTGTGTGTCATGTGCGATTGAGGTGCATAATGGATGTGCGGTTCGAGGCATGTATACAACATACATGGGATATGTGATGTATGTTTGCATAGCACCAGTCCATGATGGGTGAGTATTACGTGTGAAGGTATTGACATGTATGTAGTGTGTGTGAGGTGGGAATGTGGCGTGTTCTGGACAAGTCATGTAAATACCTGCCATTTTGCACATGGCATGTGTGTAGCACGCATATCACAGATGTGTGGTGTGTGTACGCGAGAAGGCGTGCTTGAATTCATCTGTGAGTGTGTGCTCAGGTGTCTGAGCCTGAAGAACTTTGTCACTGCCAGAAGCAATGGATTGCTGAGAATTCCCATGACATTGGGCAGAATTATGGTCCCGCTTAGCGCTGAGATAACATTGGTTGGAGAAAGGACAGGTGAAAAATGTTCCCAGGAATGGAGAAAAGAGTTCAACTGGCTCAGCAGAAGATGAGCTGGGGAGACGGGGGCGGAGGGGGGGATACTTGATTAAAACTGAAAATCTCTGTTACCAGGAGGGAGAGGGTCAGGGCAGGGGAAGGGACAGCTCAGCCCAGAAGGCGGGGGAAGACACAGTCGGTTGGTTGGTTGGTGTGAGCAGGAACCCCAGGAGGGGCCTGGATGTTAGCAGAACGATGAGAGAGGAGGAAGGCCTAGGAGGGGAGGGGGAAGGCACAGACGTCCCCACTCGGCCCCAGGACAGAGACAACTCACGGGAGCTACGCCGTTGAGGGCAGGTGACGCAGTGCCCACCTAGAACATTTCTTGTCATCTCTGGGCTGGGCCTCCAGGAGAAAGACTCCCCACCACCACCACTGTTGATCAGTCACAAAAGCAGCTTTCCTCTCCTCTTTTCCTGCTCTAAAGAGATTTGAGCAACATGACCATGTCCCAACTGGGACAATTTTGAGACAAAGGGGCTATTAATAATTATGCCAGGCCAGCAGGTGAAAACTGGGACTGTGTCAGGCACTCAAGATACGTAGTTTCTCATGGCTTAGGGATCAGGACAGGTCGGTGTGGAGAGAATGGAGAGAAAGGCGTCTCATTCCTTATCCGGGCACGGCCTGTCTCCGCTGGGCAAGGCCCCAGCAGGGAAGACCTCAAATGCCATCAGCCCATTGAACTTGAACTTGAACTTGAACTTCCTCTGCAGCCCTCCCTGGCTCACCCCCCATGGGTACCCTGCAGGACAGCATGGGCTTCTGGGAGACTCTGAGAAAATCCACCCTCCTCACAAAAGTACCCAGAATCATTTGGGGGTACCCAAAAAAGCAGGGCAATTGTGTTTGCCCGGCCGGCCACACTTCTCTGAGGCTCAGCTCCACCCAGAATCCCACTATTTCCTCGGACTGCAGGGAATGGCAGCCAAGATGCTCTGGGATAGAGTCAGGGCAGGATCCAGAGCCCCCCAGACATCAGCCTTCTCCCCTCCCCTCTCTCTCCTTGTATTTGTTTGGCAAACATTTATTATTTGGCTACCTAACTTTTGTGTCGTGAAAATGGCATTATAACAAAATTACAGGAAATGTTTAAAAATAAAAATAAATCACCTCTAGTCCTACTACCTAATGCAATAATTAATTTCATTTTTGCATTGTCCCTTCTGATCCTTGTCAGCGCACCTTCATTTTTATTACACAGTTAGAATGTACATATAATTTTACATTGAGTTTTCGATTTCACCTTTTTTCTATAAGCATTTTTTTTCCATATAATGTAGTTTTCATAAATATTTTAAATGGCTACGTAATAGTTTGTTGAGTTTATATACCATAATTTACTTAACAATTCCCCTATTGTTGAACATTGAGGTTGTTTTCCGTTTGGGGCTGTTACAATGTTGAAATGAATATCTTCATGCATATATTACACTTGTTATTCTTTTGAATGATTTCCTTCGGATACAGTATTACAAGTGGGATTACTGGGTCAGAGTGAATGAGCATTTTTATAACCCGTGATAGATACTGCCATATTGCTTTCCGAAATAATCATTCCAATTTTCAACATTATCAGTAATGTGTGTAGCATTTTCAACACAACATTGTCAGTGGTGCATGTTATCATTTGTTTCTCTCAATTGCTAATTTAGGAAGTGTAAAACACTTCATGTTGCATTAATTTGCATTTATTGGCTTTCTAGCAAGGGCAAATATTTTCTGTGTTACGAAAGACCTTTATTGGACCGTATTACGTGCCAGGGCCTGTGCTAGGTGCTGCAGGGGCTGCCAGGAAGAGGCTGGTACGGTCAGAGCCATCTTCCTGGAGAAGGTGCCATTGAGGTGGCTCTGAAAGGATGGATTAGCTTGGAACCTGAGAAGGGAGGAAGAGCAGCCCACGCGGAGGTTACAGCTCTAGCAAGGCATGGGGTGGGAAAGCATGGGGTGTGCACTGAGAACGGGGGTGGATGGAGGGCGGGAGGGCAAGATCCAGCTGTGAGGGCGAGGCGCAGCCAGCAGAGGGAAGCAGCATGTCAGGTGAGGGACTCCAGGCTTGGCGAGAGCCTGGGAAGAGCCTGAGGCAGGGACTCTGGGAGGATGCTGGTGGGTGCACGGTTGTCAGAGCACCTTGCATTTGTGTGCCACATCCATCTTTTCAGAGTGTTTTTCCACTCCTGATCTTTTTCGACCCTGAATATCCCTCCAACACAGTTGTCTTCACTGTCCCCATTTTGCAGATAAGTAATTTGAGGCCCAGCTCTCTTAATTGACTCACATTTAGTCACAGCTTAAAGTGCAGAGCCAGAACTGGAGCCTGGGGTTTCTGATTCTCAGCCCAGCGCTCTCTAGGGGACATTAGGCCAGGGGGAGAAGAGGGCACTGGGCTGTCAGCCCTGAGCACACATCAGCACCATCGGGAGTTTGAAAAGAAAAGGAAGATTCTTGCCACCCCCACCTAAGACCTGCTCAATCTGAATCGTCAGAAGAGGGGCCCCGGATCTGAATCTCCGAACTCACCAGGTGGTCCCGAGTTACTGCCGGGATTGTGGCCCAGAGATAGGGTGTGACGGGACAGGAGGCAGACCCCCAGAGGGGCAGAGGGAGGAGCTGCGGCTCTGCCACTGTGGACAGGAGGATGCGTGGCCCCCGCTGTCCCAGCAGATGGTAGGTTCACAGTGATGGAGTGGAATGAGCTCCAGGTGGTCTTGCCTCATCGTCGGGCCCACCTGCCCTGCCTTCCTGCGCGGGGCGCTGTCTGCTGGTAGGGGCAGCATGAAGAGGACACTGGTGCATGGGCACCACAGCCCAGCCTGGCCTCAGACGAGGATGATTTGAGGGCTTACGAGGGCTGCTGGGAACCTGAGTGTGGACTCAGCCGGTGCCTGAAAGGGGCAAAGTCAAGATTCGAACCCAGGTCTTCTGAGTCTTTATGTGTCTGTAAATCCAGAGGTGTGCTTGTCTCCGAGTGAGCCTGCTGGCTGGCCTGGCCCGGCCCTCTGGAGCTGGGTGGGCAGTTGCAGGAGGGCGTCCGCAGCTAGTGTCCAGTGCACCCTGGGTCTCAGGACTGTCAGGGTGCTGGGGCACGAGGGTGGCTGAGGGTAATCAGCCAGATCAGAGGCACCGCGACATCACTGGGACATGTGTCCTTCAGTGGCATGGAAAAGAAGAAAAAGATATTTTCAAGTTACATTTCGTATAAATAGGCCATTTCATTCTCCTACTGGTCCTGGCAGGCTCTGGGGGCAGTAGGGGCACACCTATTTTACAGGTGCAGATACCCTGGCCCCGATCCGCATAGCTACAGCAGTAAAGCCAGGATTTCAACATAGGTCACCAGGCCCCACATCCACGGGGGTCTCAATTATGAGCTGCATTAATTTGACAAGTGGTTCACGGAGAAGCCTCAGGGCTGGCGATGAATAAAGAGGAGAAAGCTGTGGTCCCCTCATCAGGGCAGTGCTACTCAAAGTGGGTCCCCTGACCACAGTGTCACCATCACCTGGAGCTTGTTAGCAATACTGACTCTTGGGCCCCACCCCAGACCGCCCCGAATCAATTTGAATTTTAACAAGACCTCCCAGGTGATTCTTATGCACATGCAAGTTCAAAAAGCCTGTCTCCAGACAGGTCTGCACGCTGGCTGCAGAGTACAATCACCTGGGGAGCTTTGAGCAGGGGGAGGGGGAATCTCCTGTCCAGGCCCCACCCCTAGAGCTCTGAATCAAGATCTGGAGGGGGCCTTGGCATTGACATTGTTAAAGTTCCCCAGGTGAGTCTTATGTGCAACCAGGGTGAGGAACCGCTGGCCTGGGGTTTCCTAACCGATGCTGGTCGGGCCTATCTCTCCTGACTCCCCTGCCCTTTTCTCCTTCCAAGCGTTCAGTCTGCGCAGCTGGGAGGCATCGCTGTTGATTAGCATCTGCCGGAAAGAGATGGGCCAGGATTTCCCCATCATTAGGGTTTAGAGAGGTAGGTCCCCAGAGCATGGAAAGCAGGTGCCAGGGCCTGGGTCAGAAGTTCACGAAAGCTTAGGTCTGCAAGCACTTGGTTTCTGGGGAGCCTGAAGGAGCTAAGGGGTGGGGGGACATTCTGAGAGGCCTGCAGGGCGAGAAGAAGCGCAGTGCAGCAATGACGCACACAGCACTGCTGGCCGTGGATCTAGGTGGCAGGTTGCAGTATCATTCCCACTTCATGGAGTAAGAAATTGAGGCTTGGAGACTCAAGGTCACATAGGCTTGTAGGAACTGGGACTTGAGCCCAGGTCTGACTCCACTGTCTACTCTTGTCCTCACAGTAAAGCCAGACGACCTAGTGGACCCCGAGACCCTCCCATTGGAGCTTTCTCCATCCCCGCCTCCCCGCTCAGTGCCTCTAGGCCGACTGATGGGCTGAGGGCCCACCGGGAGTTTTAATGAGCCAGCTAGTGTGAGCCGGTGGAGGCCCCCACCCAGGAACCAGCATGGGACCAGCCCCTCCTGAGGTGGCTGCCAGTGGCCAGGAATTGTGGGAGAAGCTGGAGAGAGAATGTGTGTGCGTTTCCCCTTTCTTGGGCACCAGCCCAGGTTTTGCATCTACTTGCTGGAAGAGAGAGTTCAATTTGGCCCTGATACAAACTCCACAGTCACTGAACTGCCATCTTCATTTAGTTAACGTTCTTTCTGGGCAGACCTGGCTGGGATTCATCTTCATTATCCGGTGAGGGGCTTACTCTGGCCAGCTTTGATCTCTTGCAGATGATTTCCCCTGCAGGCCATTAGCAGGGTGGTGGGAGACTGGATGCCAGGAGGGGGCCTGCGACACTGTCCCCACCAACACACACAGCCCCACTGCCCCTAGTCAGGCGCCCAGGCCACCTCCAGCAAGGCCAGGTCGGCTCTGGCCTTGCTCAGCTGAGCTGGGAGGGGCCGAGGGGCTGGCTTCTTCCTCTCCCCACAGCGCCCCTGCCCCGCCCCAGCACTGCCGACTGCCATCCACAAAGCCCTTCCCAAAGCCCTTCACATCCGATTTTCATAAGCTCCAAAGCCAGATCTATCAGGGATTGTGGCTTGGGCAAGTTATTAATACTTCGCCTCTCTGAACCACAGTTTCCACATCTGCAAAGTGGGGCAGTACCGCCAGCCTTACAGCTTCTGGAAACGGTGCCATGACACGCCAACACATAGTAAATACCAGTGATCGTTATTACTTCTGAGAGGCAGGTATTGCTTCATCTGTTTCCCAAACAGGGAAACTGGAGCTCGTGGAGGCCCTCCTGGCCAGATGTGTGACATCGGGGAAGTCAGTTCTTTCCGAGTCCCAACGGTGACATTCCCGCCTCCCAGGCTTGCTGTGAGGGTCAGGTGAGAGAAAGTGTGTGGGGGCAGGCCCAGGAGCCCCAGGGCTGATGGCAGGTTCAGAGTTCCGGAGATGTGGGGCTGCCCCCGTGGGGGGATTTGTTCCGGGCAGCCATGCTCCCCAAAGCACCTGAACTCTAACGTGCGGCTCTTAAAATTCATCCACCCTTTGGCTTGGACACCGGGAGTGCAGATAGCACTGGGGGAGCATATATTCAGGGGGACTTGAGTCTGTGCTCCCAGCTTGCAGTCCTCAAACTTGGCCCAAATAAACTCTCTACTAAATTAATTTTGCCTCAGGTTTTTTTTTTTCCTTTAGGTTGACAACACGCGCACGATGAAAGACAGAGAAATCTATATTTGGGTTTCTAACACTGAGTTTCTTCGTGAGGATATGATGATTTATAGAAAGGTAGAGAAAAACAAACAAATAAAAAGATACCACTGACTGGGTCAGCAAAATCCAGAGTCTGGTTCCCAGCTCTGCTTTGGGCTCCCCAGAAACAATCCAGCCCCACCCCGAGCATGCAGTTCTTTCCGGGTGCTCAGCCCACCCCACCGTGTTTGCCCTTGTTTTTGTCGTTGTTGTGGTTGTTTTTTTTGGGGGGGGGGGTTGAGGCAGAGCCTCACTCTGTCACCCTGGGTAGAGTGCAGTGGCGTCATCATAGCTCACTGCAACCTCAACCTCCTGGGCTCAAGCGATCCTCCTGCCCTGGCCTCCCAGAGTGCTAGGATTACAGGTGTGAGCCACTGCACCTGGCCCCCACCTCATTTTTGCTGGACCTCCATCCCCTCTGCCCCAGCGCTTTCCTATCCCTCCATCCTCAACCGGCCAAGGACAGCCTCATCCTGCCCCCACCCTCCAGACTGACCCCACCATCCCCACCCCTCTTCTTGGCTGCCGGCCCAGCCTCAGGCCTTTCTCTGCAGGGCTGAGCCCCCAGCTGGGGGCGATGCCAATCCCCTGCGATTGGCATCTCTGACGGCGCAGGGTCAGGCATTTGGTCTGCGCAACTACAGCTTCGCAGCAATTGTCTGCCCACGGCGGCCGGGTCTGTAATCCAGCCCATTGATTCCGCGGCTTTTCTTCTGCACACGCTCGTGGGCACGGCGACCCCACTGGCATCTGTGCGAACTCTGCGAAGACAGAGAAGCCTTTTGCAACTGGGCTGCGAGTCTTTGAGCAGCGTCTCCGTTCAGAAAGGCTGGCTGGGAGGGCTGCATAAAGTGCCTCACAGATCCACACAGATGCCTTGTGTGCTCCAGCAGGGCGCCTCGGCCGGCCTCCTCGCACCTGACCACCCATTCATCCGCCTTTTCACTGCGTCTGCATGTGGCCCGGGCACGTGGTTACCATCTTCAGCCCCCAGCTAGGCCTCCTACAAACTGGGTCACCCTGCAGGGCCATGTCAGAGGCTCTCGTGGATACAGCCGGGCTTCGTCCAGGCAGGCTCCAGCCCCAGGCCCTGAGCTGACGGGCAGCTCACCGCACCCTGGAATTCCGCGCAAGAAGCAGCTGCCACTGGCTTCTATCCGAGGATGGGGAAAGAACAGGGTCTCCATCTGGGCTTTTCTCTGAGCCCAGGAGACCTGGAACTTCAAACAGAAATTCTTAACCTGTAGTCCGTCCACACGCTGGGCCTCAGCAGGACCATGAAGTCCTTGAATTACGTGTGAAGCTGTATGTGCGCGTGTGCACATGCACATTTTGGTAGAGACAGTCCACAGTTTTCATCTGATTCTTAAAAAGGTCTGAGAGCTAACAGTATGGTCAAACCATCGCTGCCTTAGACCATCGGCATGACCATCGGCACTACCAGGGAGCTCAGAGGGCCCCAAGGCAAGCCTCTCACTTTACAGGTGAACCAAGGGTGCCCCCTCCACCGGGCACCCTCCTGCACTACCTTATGTGGTACAGAGAGCACATCTGATAGAATTGCCAGCAGACTTGAGGCCCCTTCACCTGGCCTGCCACCTGCCACCATGTCCAGGTCCTGCCATCTATGTCCCAGGGCCGGGATGGCACTCTGTTCTCACTGCAGAGGTCTTTATATCTGATCTCTTGCCTGGCCCTCATCCTGGACCTTGCCAGAGCCTCCAGACCCAGCCTGCCTGGCTGGACCCAGCCTCCTCATGCCCTTCATCCCAGCTGACCCAGGAGCCCTCACATGGCCTGTCTTCCCAGTGACAGCCCTTTCCGGGACTCCCCCTCCCCCCAGTCCAGCCACAAGGCATCCTCTGGCTCTGGAGAGGCGTTTTTTTCTCTTGCCAGAAACCACTTTGAACTTTGCAGACTCTTGCAAATGGAAGAAATAGTGAACAGAGGGCAGAAAGCAACTTCCTACGAATAACCCTGTGCCCCCTTCCTTCTCTTCTCCCCTCCTCCTCCTGAGTTTTCCAACTCATACCAACCCACCTGGGTCCTGGTTCCACACTTTGCTAAGCCATCGTGGAAGAGCAGGGCCACTTGGGAAACTCCTCTGATCCCAGCATCTCCTGTAGAAAACCGCTTGGGCTTGAGCCCCGAACACTGGCTGCTGAATTTCTGTCTCCCTGAGACATAGCCTCTTTCCTTCTCGAAGACTCTCAGAGCCAGGAAGGAGCTTGCAGACCACCCTGGCCAGTTCTACTCTACTTCAGACTTCACCTTGAGGACAGCATTATTGATTTTTTTTTTTTGCCTTATTTTGTTTATTATATGTATGTCTTCTATTCCCAAAAAGATAGTTGGGTTAAGGATGGAGTTCTTTTTTTTTTATGTTTCCTCCAAGTGTCTAAAATGGAATAAAGACTCATAAATAGGCCGGGCGCGGTGGCTCACGCCTGTAAACCTAGCTCTCTGGGAGGCTGAGGCGGGCGGATTGTTTGAGCTCAGGAGTTCGAAACCAGCCTGAGCAAGAGCCAGACCCCGTCTCTACTAAAATTAGAAAGAAATTAATTGGACAACTAAAAATATATAGAAAAAATTAGC
>CAUYRB010015128.1:0-62630 GCA_963574695.1 Propithecus perrieri
GAACGCATTCTACTAAGTGAGGTATCCCAAGAATGGAAAGACAAGCACCACATGTACTCACCATCAAATTGGTATTAACTGATCAACACATAAATGCACATATAAGAATAACATCTATTGGATGTTGGGCAGGGGGGAGGAGGGAGGAGGAGACGGGTATATGCATACACAAAGAGTGCAATGCGCACCACCCGAAGGATGGACATATTTGAAACTTGGACTTGGGCCGGGGGGAGGGGCAAGGGCAATATACATAACCTAAACTTCTGTACCCCCATAATATGCTGAAATAAAAAAAAATGAATAAAGCTGCAGGGACTTGTGAGACAATAACAAAAGATCCAACCTTTTTATTACAGGAATCTCAGAGGGGTGGAGTAAAAGAGTGGGGCGGAACACATATTCAAAGAAATAAAGATTGACCACTTCCCACATTTGGAGAAAGACATAGACCCACAGATTCAAGAAGCTTGGTGAACCTCAGTTAGAGTAAACTAGAAGAAATACACATAAAGACAGATCCTAATGAAACTTTTGAAAACTGAAGACAAAGAAAATATTTTAGAAACAGCCAGAGAAAAGATAATACTTAGAGAGGAACACCAATTCAAATAACAACATATTTTTCATCTGAGATCATGGAAGACAGAGGGAAGTGATACACCATTTTAAGTGGTGAGAGAAATGCCAACCAGCCATCACCTATTCAAAGAATAGTCTATAGCAGGGCAATGCAAAAGCAGGGTAAACAGTGAAAAAGCTGTCATGAGAATCCAGAAGGTAAATGATGGGAAGTCTAGAAGTCAGGATTTTTACTTTATTTCTAGAGTCCACTGTTTACTTTTCTTCCAAATCAAATTATATATAGTAATTAGATGTTAGAATGCTCTCAGAAATAGACATGAATTTGGTACATATTATTAATATTCTAGCTTTCAACATATAGTTTAGGGAAAGCAGAGTAGAAATAGTGACCAAAAATATGTGACATATTTTAAAATAAAGAACACAATTTTAGATAAAAAGGATTTTCATAGAGGTTCAAATAATAGTACAGTAAAATTTCATTAGAGGGTATTCAACCGAAGATGATGGAGTTAATCACATTAAAATCAGAGCCAATTGGAAAACATTCTAAATTTCATATATTTTGGAAGAACAGCACAAGAATTTAGATTGTTCTAACCAATATAAAAAGTTATATCTGAATTAGATGTAATTTGATTTTACCTGTCTGGATAAAGGTATTAATATTTAAAGCTCCCATGAATAACAGGAATTAAACTTATAAATCAATTTTGCTAGAAATTAATAACCACAAGTTCTATTTAGACACAACAAATCTAAAATGCTATCAGGATTTTTATAACTTATTTTAAAAGATGAAAAAGAAGTAATGGATTAGATTTTTTAAATGAGTAGGACATGTTTGTACCTTATGTAATACACTTAATTCTGTAGAACATCCTTTCTTTAATTAATCTGTCTAAGCCCTTAATTTTTGCCTTTGAATTTCCCGAGAATATATGCTTTTATTCCGATATTTTTTCAAAAATAGACAATTGTAATGTTTTGGGAAAAGATTAGATATGTGCATCATAGAATCATCACATCCTGAAGCTTGAGCATGTGGGAGTCCCACTGGGCTAAGTCCTCACTTACAAACAGACAAGACAACAGGGATGAGAAACTATCTGGCTCATTTCCTTATACTTTAAGGGATGAGATTTTTTGCAAGTATGTTCATGAAAGGTTTTTTAAAGCCTATTATTAAGCTAATTGATGAACAGAATAATTAAATATCAATAAGCCTTTGAATCTATCTCATGATTCAGCAACCAAATAACAAAATATATATAAATCATTTCTCTTAATATGAAATCACCTCCCAAGAAGTCTATATTTCTTAAAGTTTACCACATTATTTTTATAGCATAGCGATGGGGTTTAGATTAAAATATTCCCTAAAATAATGGAGATACATCATAAACAATGAAATAATCTATGATATATAAGCTAAAAGGAAACTATTTACTAGATATTTGATCACCTTTAATGCAATAAAAGAAGGAGCAAATACTAGCTCCAAGCTCTAACGGTACAGTCATTCATTGTGCTGTTTTCACATGATTATTTTCCTCAGTAATTTAATTTTTTTCTACTGCTTTTCCTGGCCCCTGAACATGTTTCATGGAACTTCCACATTGATTTATGAGCTGGGAATTATCTCTATTTGGAAGCCTTGAAACCACTGACTACACAGGCGAAGGCTTTAGCGTTGATAAAGAACAAGCATTTTCAAGTCTTTATTTTACTTCTTCCTGTTGGCATAAAAACAAAATTTCATTCATATGAAAACCTTTTAAAAGTTATTTTTCATTTATATATTTGGAATTTACCAAAAACAAAAATCACATTTTTGAAGTATTTATGGAAACATTTAGTTATATGTGCACTTCCTTAAGCACCTATCAAATTCCAGGTAAGCTCTGCAGTTATATATTTCGTGATAATGCAAGTTTGTTGTAACAGGATTCTCATTGACTTTTTGGCTTTTATCAATCCAGTACTCAAACAGGGACAGGTTAGACTTTTCAGCAACTACTAGATAGGTGGGAACCTATAAATATGTTACGCTATATGGCCCGGGGTTTGAGGTTTCTGTGAGCTAGGCTGACACCACGGCACTCTAGCCCCGGCAGCAGAACGATATTCTCTCTCAAAAACAAACAAAAAAAGAGATATTTATGAAAATAAAATTGAGAATAAATAACTATATTCATCAATTTTTAATTATTAATTAGAACTGATACTAAATAAACACTTCTAAAACAGGTACCTCAAATACTGGTTGAAAAAATAATTAATTTCATGGTCAATCCATATATTTAGAAACAGATATTTGGATGAATACATGGAAACTGTTTCTTAATTACACTTTTGGGGAATAGTACCTTTTACTCCATATGTCTGTACTTGAAGGCTCATTGCTAAGCATTCTCTAAAACCCAATTAAAAGAGTTTCTGCAAGGCAAAAATCTTTCAACAGGACACAAATAAAGTTAACAAAAGTGATGTCACAGCAATGTTTTCTATTGAAATATTAGTTTTAAATGATTAAATATCTATGAGGCTGTATATTTTAGAATTTATTTTCCTTTATCCTTTCTTATGGGTCAAGATTTTAGGTTGGACTGACTCATGGGGTAAGAGTCTGGAGATGAGGCTGTAGATTATAACAAACAAGCTAATGATGAGCAATGTGGCCCACATTCCCCTCTTCATGAAGGCCAGTGAAACCATACAGCTACATTGAAGGTGAAATGCAGGCAGATTCATTTGTCTAGGATTAAAGATAACTAATTGCATACAATGTGATATAATTCCAGAATATTAGGGTAAGAAAGAAATATAAGCGGATAGTTAAGCTAGTTACGTGAAACAGAGGGGTTAAATTGAAAATTTTATTTCTACACAGTTCATTACTAAAAATGTAAAAAACACATTTTCCTGAGACTACAGTGAAGATATTCATAACCATATTTCTTTTTAAACTTCCTACAGCTAAAATAAAGTTGAAAGTAGTCTAGTCACTTCAGAACCAATAAACTCTAAGGACAATACATAAAATTAAGAAAGAGAAATGTTTCTCTTTCAACTTTTAAGCTTTTGAGTTGGCAGGAGGTGGTTTAGCATCAAATGGCATTGCTTTGTCCCTCCTCTTAATAAGCTGCTGTCCTTATTTTGTTTTTCAATGATTGCTTTGATTTTACCGCAGGTGATGAAAAGGTAGGAAAAACATGAAGAAAATGTCAATGATGGCAGAAGCAAATTAAAGGCTGCCAGGATTAAATGAATATTAAACAGAAAAAAGCAGTCACATAGAGTTAATGCTGCAAAATAGAAAAAGAAATTAAAAGGCACTTATAAAAGATGGCCATAAAACATTAGTGAAAATATTTCAATAAAATGTTGGAAATATTATCTTCTATTTATTTATTATAAGATATCTTTACTTATATTGAAATATTTCATTATATTATCTTTAAATAAAATGACTTCAGGTAGAAAACTATAAAACTAGTATATGTAGAATAAATTAATGGATGTTATAAATATTTAAATTGAGGCTTAATTGGAAAGATAATCTTTTTCAAAATTAAAATAATAAATTTAATTACTTTAGAAATTCTTGGGTTATTAATTCCAATTAAAACAAGAGATTCAACATCAGAAGATACTTGGAAGTATAAAGATTTAACTGTTGGTGCAACACTCTTTATGAGCATCTACTATCATACAAATGCACTGCGATAGACTTCTGAATACAAATACCAATGATACAAAACCATATGGAAAAAGTAACTACAATTTTAAAATAAAGAGGCAGCTCTATGAGTTGGCAGATGGAGGGATCATAGTCAACTGGGATTGTTAAGAAATATTTCTAGTCAATCTAGCCAGTGGGGCGTCAATTTTGTTTATCTTTTCAAAAAACCAGCTTTTGGTATTTGTATACACAAGGAGTGCAATGCGCACTACCCGAAGGATGGACATATTTGAAACACGGACTTGGGGGGGAACCAAGGGCAACACGCGTAACCTGAACATCTGTACCCCCATAATATGCTGAAATAAAAAAAGAATTTATGAAGGAGACTCCAATGGCAATCACAGTAATAACAAAAATAATGGGATTTTATTAAATTTGAAAATGTTTGCACAGCTAAGGAAATAATCAGCAGAGCAAATAGACAACCTACAGAATGGGAGAAAATATTTGCAAGCTGTACATCTGATAAAGGGCTAAGAACCAGAATCTACAAAGAACTCAATCAAATCAGCAAGGAAAAAACAAACAACCCCATTAAAAATTGGGCAAAAGACATGAACAGAAGCTTTTCAAAAGAAGATAGACAAATGGCCAATAAACATGTGGAAAAAAAGCTCATCATTAATCATCAGGAAAATAAAAATGAAAACCACAATGAGATATTGCCTTACCCCAATTGGAATAGCTTTTATTAAAAAGTTGAAAAACAATAGATGCTGGCATGGATGCAGAGAGAAAGGAACACTTACACACTCTTGGTGGGACTGCAAATTAGTACAACCTCTATGGAAAATAGTATGGAGATTCCTCAAAGAACTGAAAGTAGACCTAGCATTTGATCCAGCAATCCCACTACTGGGTATTTACCCAAAAGAAAAGAAGTCATTTTATCAAAAAGACACCATACTTGAATTTTTATCGTAGCAAACAATTACAAAGATGTGGAATTAACCTAGGTGCCCATCAATTCATGAGTGGATTAATGAAATATGGTATATGTCTACTGTGGAATACTACTCAGCCACGAAGAAGGATGAATTAAGGCCTTTGGCAATAATTCGGATGGAACCGGAGACCATTATCCTAAGTGAAGTATCTGAAGAATGGAGAAAAAATATCACAGGTACCCACCATTAATTTGGAACTAACTGATGCGCACACATGTGCCCAGAGGGAAGTAAAACTCAGTGGAAATCACGCAGGGGGGAGGGGGGAGGAGGGGATGGGCGAAAACCAAACCTACCTAACGGGTACAATGAACACTTATAATCCTGACTCAAACATAACAAAATTGATCCATGTAACCAGAAAAATTTGTACCCCTGTAATATTATGAAAGTAAAAAAAAAAAAGAAAAGAAAAGCAGGTGCCTTTACAGTAATACAAAAAAAAAAAAACGATTTTGGCAATATTTTCAAATTTATTGGCAAATAATGTCATATAACGTCTACCAGTTTTTGTGAATTCCCTAACCATCCATGGTTATCTCCTCTTTCTAATTTCTATTTTTATTTCCTTGGTCATATTTATAAGAAACTTATGTCTTTAAAATTGTTTCTTTAAATACAGCTTTGTTGTCTTGATCAAGTTTATTGGTTTTCATTTTCTGTTTCAGTAAAATTTATATTTTAATTTCTTTCTTCCTTTTGGGGGAAGTTGTTTTTTTCCTCCTCTTGAGTTTTCCCCATGCATTCTTGAGTTGGATGCATGGTTCATTTCTTTGTCATTATTTTTATTTATTTATAAAAATATTCCAGCCCCAGAATGTAAAACTGTGGTAGTGTTATAGGGGTTAATTTATAGGATTTCTAGTGGATTACAGACATTCCTTCTATTGACTGAGTCTTCATAATTTGATGTGGATATAATACAGTTAATTAGGGTATATTATTTTTGTTACTAGAATGAATATTGATTATTTCATAACTACAATATGCTATTTGTCCCAGCAAATGTACCTAAAGATGCTTTGAATTTTTGGAAGCTTGGTTGGCATCCTGTTAAGTTTAGTGTTGATAGTTGTGAACTCTATTTCAATTTTACAATTAATTTTTAAATAATTTGTGGTAAAAAAAATTCTAATAGTGAAAAATATACAGTAAATCATCTCACCCTAATCTTCAGCCATGGCAATAACCAATTTCTGATGTAGCATTCCAAAAATATTCTCTGCATGTATGAGCATATATGTATGTAGGGGTGTGTATGTGTATTTGCCTATATACAAAGAGTATATATACTTATTAAGTGACTTTCTCTTCCCCAACTTGATGTGTTAACCATAGCTTTATAAAACATAATAATGCATGCCAACAGCCACTTTTCTCTTATTCCCTTCGTAGCAAAACTGCTTCAAAGAGTTATCTATCCTTGCAGTATCCAGTTTTTTTCTGTTCTCTCTTGATCCTAGGCTAATCTGGCTTCTGTTCCCACTACTCCACTGAACTGTGATCAGTGACCTCCTTGTCACTAAATTCAGTTTTTCTGTTGCTTACACATGTCCCTGACTCTTCTCCTTCTCCCCAGCATCCAATCTATTAGCAAATCATATCAGCTCTACTGTCAAAATGCACCTGTGATCACCACCTTCCTGTATTCAAAGCCACCATTATCTCGTCTGGATTGCTATCTGAGCCTCTCACTGGCTGTCCGATAGTCTCCTAATACTACCAACCCTCTAAAAGATATTTTACTTTATTTTATTAGTTATCTTTATTCTTTGTAGAACCTAAGCTCCATGAGGACAGAGAGTTTTTCTGTTTGAGTCACTGCTGGATCCCCAGTAGTACCTGGAACAGTTCCTGACATATATTATACATTGATATATTCGGATGAATTTTTCATTTTTTAAAAATGAAAGGTTAGTACAGTATAGCCCTTAAGTTCAATTATTCAACTCCTTACTGTTACCAAGAATCAATTGGCTTTGCTCCTAAAGCTGTTTATGCCAGGCTATTATAATTATATAACTAGTTAAACATTACACTATCTAATAAAAATGAGTATAAAAACAGCACATTGTTTTTGTGAAAATTAGGTGAATACTTTTAATATTAAATGGAGACAAATTGCAAAAGGCATTGCTTTAAAATAGCTGGTGAAAGCAACTGTCAAAGTTTGGAGAAACCTTAAAAACTCTACGAGGTTTTTGCACTCAAATTGCTTTGCAAACATTTTAAGTTCTGACTCTATTCCGAGGTAACCAAATTGGAAGCAGTATGTGATGCTTAACTGCTGTGGCTTTTGCTTGGAAGATGACACAGAACTTCAGTCAGTGGACCTGTATTCAAATAAAAAGCATTGGCTTTATATAAAAGGATTGATAAATGAATACAAATATGTATTTTTAAGTCAAATAACATGTTTAAGATACGGCTTTTATGATTTCTTATTCTAGATGTTTTAAAGTAAGTTGACTATTAGCTTCAGTTGGCGTTTATTATAGGGCATCTCTGTGTGTGTGTGCACTTTTTTTTGCTGTTGCTCTTCGTAAAGCATAAATGGTAGCATAATTATACATATTTTTCTGTATCTTGTTCTTTTTACCTGTTAATATCTTGGAGTTCACTTGGTTCCAGTAAAGACAGAATATTTTAATAACTGACCAGGATTCTACTTTATGGGTGCAACATAATTTATTTTTCTTCTCTGCTTATGGTTATCAAGTTATTTTCAATTTTTAAAATAAACCTGCAAAGAATTCCTTGCACCTTGATAATTGTACATGAATATATCTACAGGATAAATTCCTAGAAGTGATATTGTTTGCAGTTTATGATGGCTTTAGAACTGATCGACTTTTGCTTAGGATTTATGTGCTAATCAAAATTTGTTTTGTGATATTTAGACTTGGTTTTGTCAGTTTTGATCAATCAGGTTTTTATTCTATACTTGTAGTTAAAACAATTGAAATTAATGCAGAAAAAGTATGTTTATGATTGTGATTCTGGAATTCTTTAGCCTAAACACCCACTTCCCAGTTGAATAACTATTTTCATAACCTTTTTAAAAGTTTTTTAAAAACAACATTTTTATAAAAAGTTTTTGATAATGGGAGATATCTTAGGCACACAGCTATCATATTATAGCGGAACAGACTGTACCTCCCTTCTGCTCTGCCAAGAATCTGTGCTTCATAAAGATCAATCCAGGACATTTGGCAACTCTAGGAGACATAACCAATCTCCAAAAGAATGACCACATTTATAATTTCTGTTCTTCTTTTCATGTCTTTGGCCACTAAAATTTATAGTATATGTATAATAAACATTTTTACATCAGAAAAATATTTCACAAAATTTTCTGAATTTGGTTTTGGGTTAAGTCTTTAATTTTTTTCTATTTTGATAGTAGGAAAATGAATTTTAAATGAAATTTCCATTACGTTTCTCTATCTTTGAAGTTTGTCTCCTGAGTACTACACATCTTGTTTATCTATGCCTGTAGTTCATGAACTGCAAAGAAAATCCAGAGGACTTTGTCATCAGCTATATTCTATGAGTATTTTCAGCCCTATTTCAGTACTTGTTTAGATTTGTATCATTTTGGGAGAACCTTAATTTGAAGCTAGAAAATTAATAATGTTACAAAACCAATTATAAACTTCCTGTTAATGTTGAACTTTTGGTAGGGAAAGATTCTGGGGGGGGATTTCATTTATCCTTTTAAAGAGATAAATATTATTGAAATCACCTTGGTAACAGCTGGACCACAGTCATGCAATAAGTTTAGTATTGCTTTCTAAGTTAGATGGTGTTCTGGAGTTGACAACATTGATTGTCTGTGAGGTTTAAGATTTTTTATTTTTTAAATAAGGGGAAATTTTGCTTTTTGAAAAATGCAATCTATCACTAGGTTTGGGAGGCAAAACATTTTAACCATTTTGAGAATTGTGAATTATTTTCCATGTGAAGAATACATGTGGCACCATCTGTTTTGATTGGCATAGCTTACAGCTTGTGAAAGAAAATAAATCTCACCGTCTTTTTTAAGATACTAAAGTGCAGAGACTGTTCTGAGTTCACGTATGCATGCATGTTATATCTACATTTATACATCTATGATATGTGTATATATATATATATACACATTCTCTATTTTATATATGTGTACATTTATTAGTTTAAGATATATCTATCATTTGAAAATAGTAAAGGCTTACAGGAAAATCCTTTGGTAGGCTTTGGAGTGCCATTATTTCTTGGTTATTGGTGAGTAATAATGTTCTGGTGAGTCACTCTTAACCTCAATTACTTTACCCCAAGACAGAGCTGGGTAGCAATTAGAGGATAAGTTTAGGGAGGAAGGGGAGAAGAGGCAGTGACCCATCTTAACATGGTTTAGACTGTATTAGTTTTATGTAAAGTAAATTAAAGCATTTCCTGTTTTGTATGCT
This sequence comes from Propithecus perrieri, assembly GCA_963574695.1. NCBI lineage: Eukaryota > Metazoa > Chordata > Mammalia > Primates > Indriidae > Propithecus > Propithecus perrieri. Next base: position 9,729 of record CAUYRB010015128.1, read on the forward strand.
TATAGAGACCTCAGGTATCATATTTTATTCCTGAGAACATCAGCAACTGTTGAAAGTATGAGTGTGTGTGTTTGTGTGAGCACACTTGAAAGGACATATAACTCATGGTATCCTGGAGCTAATTAGATGGTCATGCTTCTTCCGTGTTATTTGAGCATTGTGACTTTGTTTTCTCTATTCATAGATAAGAACTTTCAGAGGAACACACCTCTCCCCATGTGATTGTCTAATACAGCATTTTCCTACTCATTAGATGGTATTGCTGGATGTTTTAGGTATAGGAAAAAGCTGGCTTTGGTGGCAATTCATTATGCTGTCTTCCGAAACTAAGGGGTTTCCTTATTCAGGAAAGTTTCCTGCATAATGCACAGACATTCCCTGAAGCATGGTGACCCTCCAGTGCATTTGAATATAGAGCAATATCCTATGTGGAAACAGTGATAGTATAGAAAACACAAAATAGCTTCAAATAAATTCTAATTAATAGCTTCACAGATTTAAGAAGATACTGTATTGACTAAATTAGGGCACATTATTATATATGAGTATAAACACAAAAAAACTAAAAAAAATTCAATGACAGATTTTAATTTATCAAAAACACAAAATGTTTGTTAAAAAATGAGAAAATATACACAATTAACGTGATCTAAAGGTTACTCATCTTAAACATAGAAGAGTTGGTAGCACATCAATAATAAAAGTACTAACACCCAAATAGAAAGATGGGCAAAGGACCTGAAATTTTTACACATAACAAAATCAGACGGCCAATGAACATAGGAAAAACTGTTTGCTCTCATTAATATTCAACAATATAGATATTTTTTGTAAATGCCCATATTGTTAGATTTTTTTGGTCTATCAAATTGACAAAGATTTTTAAAAATTGTAAGGCTAAACATTCTCTAAGGTTGCCTTAACAATTCAAATACACTGCTTATAGGTGCCTAAATCTGTATGACCCTGTTGAAGGGCAATTTAGTCATTTGTAGCAATAGCCAAAAATGTTTATACTCTCTTACCTAATAAAAACTCTTCTTGGAATCTTTGCTAAAAAAATGGAAAGGTATGGTCAGGTATTTCATGTACAAAAATATTCACTGAAACTTTATTTGAAATAGGGGAAATTAGAAATATTCTTAATTTCTATCTATACTCAAATTTAAGTTATTGTTGTAATTATATGCAGCCAGGGAAATTGAAGTTGCGAATACCATCCAATAATACAGAAAATGCCCACAAAATAATATTTGTGGTAAAATCATTATATAAAACCATATATATACTATGATTACAATGTATAAGTAGAACAAATGTTTTAAATTTATATGAAACACATAAAAATTTTAATAGTTACAGTTGCAGTGAAATAGAGAATTTTGACTTTTTTTCTGAGCAGCTACTATATGCCATAATTTTTAACTCTTCCATATTAATTTCATATGCAGCCAGAAAAAAGACGTAATTTTAGAATTAAAAGAAGCAACATTTAAAAAGTGTAAAATCATACACTAAAGTATCTCTAGATTGTACAATTATAAGTGACTGTTTAAATTTCTTATTTTTATTGCATTTTCTAAACTTTCTATAGGAAAAAAGTAGACATCATAACTCAGAGAACTTAGTAGCTTCATATCATGATTTAGACATCAGACACTGAAGGTAAAGGAGCTGATAGCCAATGCTGGGAAGAAAAATTAGATTAATGAGAATTATCCTTATCATGCTCTCATAAATTACAAGTGTTCCCTTGAGTTAAGTAAGCTGTATTACAGATTATCAGGACGTAAATATATGAAAACAACTCATCAATTTAAATCCCTGCAAAAAATGCAAATATGACACTTGGAAAAAAACCTGTGAATATACAAATTTAATATTACAAATGGACACTAATCATGATTAATAATTAGAGCTGTACTTTATATTTTTAAAAAATGGTAAGATATATCTGCCCTCCCATGTTTAATTGCAGCACTAGTCACAATAGCTAAGATTTGGAATCCACCTAAGTGTCCATCAACAGATGAATGGATAAAGAAATTGTAGAATGTAGACACAATGGAATATTATATAGCCACAAAAATGAATGAAATCTTGCCATTTGCAACAGCATGGATGGAACCAAAAAACATTATGTTAAGTGAAACAAGCCAAGCACAGAAAGACAAATTACACATGTTTTCACTCATATATGGTAGCTAAATATTAAAAGCAATTGATCTCACGGAGACAGAGAGTAGAATGATGGATACCAGAGGCTGGGATGGGTTTCAGGGGAGGGCAAGTGGGGGTGGTAGTGGGGATGGTTAATGAGTGCAAAAATATAGTTAGATGATTAGATAGAATGACCAATATTTGATAGCACAACGAAGTGACTATAGTCAACAATAAGTTAGAGTATACCTTAAAAATAACTAAAAGAGCAGAATTGTAATGTTCCTAACACAAAGAAATGATAAATGCCTGAGGTGATGGGTAACCCAATTACCCTGATTTGATTAATTTGCCCTGTATGCCTATATGAAAATGTCACATGTACCCTATAAAGATATATAACTATTCATGTTATGTACTCATAATAACTTTAAAAAATAAAAATATAAATTAAAAAAAATGGTAAGACATTGTATACTGGGGGGAGGGGGTAGGATATATTTCCTTTCTCTACCCTCTGATAGCTGGAGCATGGATGTGAGACTTAAGCATGGCCAATAGCCCAGCATGGAACTTTGAATCTTAAGGGATTAACACAGAGGTGTGTTGGGTGAATTAGTGATTTTTCAAGGCAGCTACTGCAGAATCTAGGGTCTGGTGGTACAGCAGAGAATATCTAGGAACAGCAGAGTCCAGCTCATAGTCGTGTTTCCTGGGGCAGCATCATCCTATTGAACCATTCCTATAGCAGAAATGTGGCTGTGCCATGTCTCCCTTGGTTCCTGACCCATCCTGGTTCTCCAGTAGTCAATGGGTTTCATAGATAATCTGAGATCCATCAGTATTAATAACAATAGGTTAATGTATGTTGTATTGACAAATGCATGTGTAAGATATTTGCATATAGGGTCCACCTTGTGCCCCTTTGAGCATTCATTCAAAGACCTTGCACACTGTAGATATTAATGTTTATTTTCTAAGCATAATTTAATGACATTTCTATAATTAATTTTTCTTGTTTTGAATATATCTATTAGGCAGTTAGCTATGACTTGCTAATCCATTCAGCAGAAGATATTTTGAGTATCCCATCTCTATCAGGCACTGTTCTAGATGCCAGAGAGACAGATGTGAAAGAGGAGTCCTTCCTTCATGAAGCTCACATTCTTATTGAGAAAAGATCATCAATACACAAATATACTAATGAATAAGATAATTTGAGGTGCAGATAAGGGATACAAAGATGACAAAATGGAATAATGCAGTGTCGGTGGTGGTTGGCTGCTGCTTTAGCTAGGATAACCACGGATACCCTGTCTTGAGGAAGTGACATTTAATGGTAAGTAGACATGAAGAGCTGCAAAAGGAGTATTTCCAGTAGAAGAAACTGTAAATGCAAAGATCCTGAGGCAGAAATGAGCTTGCTGTGTGTGGCTGGAACCTAGTAAATGAGTGGTGAGTGGAAAGAGATGCGATCTCAGCGACTGGCAGGAACCAGTCACGTGTAGGGCATTATGGACCACAGAAAGGATTCAAGTAGAAAGCCTTCGGAGGATTTTATGCAGGAAAGTGACGTATGTTTTTGAAAAATCCTGGCTGTTGTGTACAAACTGGACTTGAGGGAAGAAGTGTGGAGGAAGAGGAATTGGTTAGGAGCCTATTGCAAAAGGCAAATAAAAGGTAATGTTCACTTGGTTGTAGCAGTGGAGAAGTGGTTTCTACTAGCTGTTCAGCACAGAATGGTCTTCTGTAAGAGATGGCACCAGCATACACATCACTTCAACGTGCACTTTCCAATATACAGTTACAGGATACAGGGCATGTGTGTGTGTGATACTCACTGCTTAATGTTAGGGAGAATTTAAAAGCAAAGGGAAGGCAGCTTTGGCATTCTCTTGTGTGTAGGAAAGGCAGCATTATGTTGAATCAGGACAGAATTATGCGGCTGAAACTCTCACCCAGGAAAGTTAAAAAGAGAACATAATGAGTATTCTACTTTGCTTTAGAGTTCCGTGTGGTATTAATACCTTTCTCTAACAGATAAATACTACTCCCAGGAGTGAGTGATGGAAACAGTAGAGCACAGAGCACATCACACAATAAATGAAATCATGAAACTTTAAATGTATGCAACACTCACTGTGACCAGGGAGAAGTAGAATTGTTGGGCATTAAACTAGATGGAATAAAATTGGTATCAAGATGTAAATATTATTCAATAATATTTTGGAGATATTTCAGTTAAATTCTATTCAATGGTCAGGAAAATGGGTTTTATAATTAATCTCATTTGCTCTTTTAGAAAAAACTTTAATTTGAAAAAGCCATCTACATACATCCTCATTATCATGACCCCTTAGCTGCTAGACTGAGGAATATACTTTGTGTCTATTGTCTGTTATCTAACATAGCTTCTTATAAGATGTATAATAAAGAAGGATTTCCTAGCTAGCCATGTCTTATGTTTGTACCATAATAGCAGAAATCATAACATAACTACCGAGATGAATTAAAATGTGATCGGATTCTGGGATACCAAGATGCCTGACCTGAGGGAACACACAATTTAGTGCAACAGAAAAAGTAGTTTATGTACTCAAACACTTGTTTTCTCACTTGATCCCCACCACAAGCCTCTGAGATAGGGAGGGCTGTTTCTGAGATCCTCATTTGAGAAACAAGAAGTGTGAGGCCAACTTGGGCACAGCGCTCGTGTAGAATTGATTTACCTTGACTTCTTTCAGATCTGTGGGATGTCTGATTCTTTTGTAAAAACACAGTTTTGCCAGCCAGACTGGAAACTCTTTCTGTTTTTTTCATCAAAAATCTTGGGCTCTCTCCCTAGAGATCTTCTCTGGCAAGGATTTTTTTCCTCTTTAACTTTGGTTCTTGCATTCCATATGTAAGGAAAGTTCAACCAGTTAGGAAAAAGTCACTTGAGAAGAAAGGCTCTAATTGTGAGACCAGATGGTAAGCATTATTCAGCTGATGGCGTTGTGTAGATTTGAGGGAAGGTGTGGTAATATGATCTCCGTCTGCAGCTGTGACCTGTTGTTCCAAAGCAGCCTCCTTCCTCCCCGCCTTTTACATCTGCATTCCAGCACCTCTCCCTCCATTTTTGTGGGCATCGGAGCCCTCATAGATTGCTTTGACAGATGTAGAAGGAAGAATGAAGCTTGTTCAAGGAAGAGCAACCCACGGATATGTTTTGAATAGCCTCCTCCCCATGTTACTTGTAATATTGGCAAATCAGGCAGAATGTAACCACTTTTGTTGAACATACTGAGAGACAGTTTCCCTGGATTTAAATTGCCATGAGCCTGTCATGATTACCTTTAGGGCATCTCCATCGGATGTCTTGTAGGTAGCTGAAACTGAACACATACAGAACTGAGATCGTCCACTCTCTTCTCCTCACTTCCCCTAATGAAAACATCAGTCAACACTTTCTTCTCTGTTTCCTCCCTCAGCAAAAGATGCCACCATCCTTCCTTCACCCAGATTGAAAATCTAGGAGTCACTAGACTCTTTAGTCTTTCTCATCCGACTAACAGAATCTGTCTCCTAAATATTTTCCAATCCTTCTACATCTTTCCCCAGTGCCGCTGGCCCTGGTTCTGGCTTTCATCATTTCTCTTTTGGAATTTGGAAATATCTGATATTTTGCCTTTACCTTGATTATTTTCTTCCTCCACTCTGTCACCAGTGTTGTGTCTTAAATGAAAATCTGACCAGTCAGGCCATCAAAATTAAAATTTCACAGGAGGAGAGGTGGGTGAAGATCATTATTTCTTTTTTTGTTTTCTGTTTGTATTTTTTTGTTTGTTTTTTTAGAAGACTCAAACTGGCTGAAAGATCATTATTTCTTATAAGTTTTGCAAGCTATTGTAATATGTGGCTAGGGCTTGAGAACTGATACTGGAAAAATTTCAAATGTCTTAGCCAGGTATATAAGACTTTTGTGACCTTGGGCATATTATCTTTTGCCACTTCTGTTTCTGACTTTACACTTCTACCTGTAGACAAGTACCTTGTACTTCCTCTTACTTTCATATTATTGCCTACCATTCCTTGGTGGTCTCAGTCAGTGGAGATTCCTCCACCAGAAATGTGCTAGAAATATACAAACTACCTAAAACACTGTCCCTTCTGAGTGCCATATTATATTCCCCACCTCATTAGGTGTTGAGTTGACCCATGAGAACTTCCAAAATGATTTGGGGCTTCTGTGCTTCCTTGTGTTCCCTCTCTCTTTTCCTTCTTGTTATCTTATCCTCCTCATACCCAACTGCAAGTCCTAGGCATCGCTTATAATCAGGATGGTTTCATTTCAGAGCTTTTTGAAATGCCAGGTCTTCACCATCCAAAACATGCTTTCATGTTCTGCCCTGAAAGAACCTGTCTAGAGCTACACCAGCCTTCATATGTCTGTGGTAGTCAAGTAGATGTGCAGTTTATAGAGGGCTTTTTTAAGTTGTATCTCAATTCGATCCTCATCGTGCCTTGTGGAGTAGGCAGGGAGCTATTACTTCTCCACTTCACAGATGCTGAGATGGAAGGTTTTTTTTTTTTTTGAACTCTTATCAACCTGTCTTACAGTGTACACTCAACTCTCTACAGATTACATGTTGATCAAGTCCACAACCCACATCTCAACTCCTATAACTTGATTGAATTACGGTTATTATTGAATTATACTTATTATTAAAGGGGCTTGGGTGTGGTTCATCTTTATCTTTAGAAGCTCAGGAGGAAATCCATCAGTTGAGCAAACTTGATTTCAGAATATTCATTCACTATGGGTTTGGAGGCTAATCACCTTGGGATTTTCCAGGACTCATTCTCCCCTCTCTGTGGTCCATCCTCATCTTATGGCCAGTTCGATCCTTGACACCTCTGTGAAAGAGAAGGAAAAGAAGAAGAGGGGAAAATGCCATATGATTGGATTTTACATGTTGATTTCTGAGGCCTGTACTGCGAGTCACTGAAATCATTGGATCAAGTCTTGAAGATCCAACCACAGAGTGTTGGGTCTGTGTGGCTGGGCCTAACCATAGTACAAAAAACAGCCCCTTTCGTTGAAGAAGAAGGGAGAGGACTCTGGGTTCCTCAATGAAGTGTCCACATATATTAGCTCCTGTGTCAAGCTGTGGCATTTGCTACTTCCTATCTCCAACCTAGCAGGCTCGTTGCATATTTTGGTCAAAAAGTAAGGTTCATGGACTCTTTTTGGAAAGTTCTTGCTCTTTTTGAATTTTAACATTGGAAGAAATTAGGAACAACAAATAACTGTATTTGAATTCTCTCATTTTTGAACTTAGTCAAGCAGCTTGAGCAAGTATTAATACGTGAGAATAAAGATATTTCCTTCTGCTGCCTGGAAGGAGAAAAAGATCATTTTATTTAAAATCTATCTATTGAGATGCATGTTGCTGGTATCTAATCAAGCTCTGAATTTGAGCTCAATTAGAGCTTTGATAAAAGAAAGGGGGAAGGAAACTTGAAAGAATGCTCTCCCATTCATGAAGGGCCTGTATGTTTTTAGTTTCCAAGTAAATAGAATAATGGGACCGTGCATTTTCCATCCAGGCATTTTCCATCCTGAGAATAATTCCCTTCCTGGCTTCTCAATGAATAATACATTATTTCTGAAACCCAAGAGGCATTCCTTTGATTTTCCTTTATGTTTAGCTTTCTGAGTGATTTTCAAGCAAGGAAATTCAAGGACTTGGAATGAATGCTTTATTAACATTTTTATTGAAGTTCAAATAGCTCTTTGGCTATTATCTCCTGATATTTGAAATATTTTTTTTCTCTCTAAGGAAAATCTAAGGTATTGTATTTATTAGAAAATGAAGTACCTTGGACAGTCTTCAAAGTGAACAGCAGTTTAAAACCAATACACATTTGAGTTGTAGAACAAAGAGCTTTATGGGGGTACTTTTCTCCTTTATTTTCATTTCGCTGCTGAAAAGTTTCAAAAAAGAAAGCTCACATCCAAAAGTGGGCTGTTTGGAGACTAAATCTCATTTGTTTACATTTTGTGACTCTCATTCCTTGAAGCTGGTCCAAACCCATGACCCTAGTCCAAGCCTGCACCCACCAAGGCCAGCGCCATTTACATCTAAAGATTCAGAGGTACTTCTGGGGTCACCTCTGTTCCTGCTCTGCCTGTTACATAGCTTGGTTATGTGTATAGGGCCTGTTGGTTGTGGCATAAAGGGTGATGGTGCCCACCACTCCTGTTGGCACACGTTCTTTCAGTAGGAGATTCCCAGCAGATCCTGGGGTAGGTTTTGATGCCATTTCATAACCTCCTTTTTTCCTGGCATCTAAATGATGCATGGTTTCAGGAACTAAATAAAATGGAATTAAGAATCTATGTTTCTGTTCCTCTTACAGTAAAATCTTAACAATTCAGAATAGTTGAGAAAAGAAAGAGAACAAAGTTGATCTAAACTAGTAGAGCATCTGAAGCATAAAATTTGGTTTAAAATATTTATTAGTTTCAAGAAGCGGAGGTATAATGTAATATTAATATTTTCTGGAGCATGGACTCTGGAGACTGGACTCTGGAGCCAGCCTCTAAGAGCAAAAACTCTGGGATTTGTCTTCTACCTGCCACTTTTCAGTACCTTGAGCTTTAGCAAGTTATTTAAACCTTCTGGGTCTCAGTTTCTTTATCTATACAATGGGGATATTAGTTTCTGTGCCGTATGACTATTATGAAGATTAAATGAGTTGTTACTGGTAAAGCATATAGAAAAGCACTATATAGGTGATTATTTAATAAAAATAAAACATATATTTTATCATTTGAAATTGCTATTTCCAAATAGGCCATGCTATTGAGCAGGGGAATAGCTACTATTATTGTTAATATGTACTGAGCAATTATTTTCTTAGCACTCACTTAATCCTTTCAGCAGATCTCATGAGGTAAATATAATCATCTCTATTTTTCAGATGAGAAAACTGAGGTAAGAAAGTAATTTGCCTAAGTCCACCCATGTTATTAAATGACAAAGCAAGGATTTGAGCCCAGACCACCTGAATCCAGAAACTGTGCCTTAACTAAGCATTAAGGGACATTTATCATTAGTGCTTATCTTTTGCCTAAAAAACACTTTTTGATATTAAAACCCATGTATTTATAAGAGGTGACGTGTATACCCTGTATCAGTTTTTCATGTCCCAGTTGCTTATCACATTCTTTCGGTTTTGTTCAAAATAATCGTCAGTGCCTCATCAATATTTTAGTAGGACCTGAAATAATGACATTTTACTATGTTGATTCTCGTTGCATTTTTTTTCTGATTGTTTTAGAAAATGAACATTTTATTTGCATTGATTGGTGGTTTCCAGTCTCAGCGTTTTTATATTGAACTGAAATCCTTTCACTTCTGGCTGCATGTTTCATAATGATATTTTTTCCTTCTCTTTTTTTAAATCCTCCCTATCCCTTGCAGGTGCCTTCATCATCTGCTGGACTCCTGGATTGGTTTTGTTACTGCTAGACGTGTGCTGTCCGCAATGTGATGTTCTGGCCTATGAGAAATTTTTCCTGCTCCTCGCGGAATTCAACTCCGCCATGAACCCCATCATTTACTCCTACCGCGACAAAGAGATGAGCGCCACCTTCAGGCAGATCCTGTGCTGCCAGCGCAGCGAGAGCCCCAGCGGCCCCGCGGAAGGCTCAGACCGCTCAGCTTCCTCCCTCAACCACACCATCTTGGCTGGAGTGCACAGCAACGACCACTCTGTGGTTTAGAAAGGAAACTAAGATGAGCCCGCCATCCTCCGTTGAAGGATGAACAGCCTCCCCCTACCCAATTGCCAGGGCAAGGTGGGGTGTGCGAGGAGAAAAATAAACTCATGTACTTAAACACTAACTAACCGATGACAGTATTTGTTCCTAGACCCCACGAGACTTGATATGTATTGAAAATTAGCTCATGTGACAACCCTCGTCTTGATCCCCACTCCTTCTAAAAGTAGAAAGCGGAGTTCTTGCAATGGAATTCAAGAATAGACTCCGGAGTGTCCATTTAGATGACGCTAACTAAACTTTTAAAAAAGATCGTGTGTGGTTTGGTGCAAGTCAGAATAAAATCTGACTAGTTGAATCCACAACTTCATTTACATGCAGGCTTCCCTTTTTTTACTTAAAGGATATATTTCACTTAATAAACATGTTTATGTCTATCAGCATGTTTGTGATGGAGAAGACTGTAGACTGTTTATAAACTACCGTTAATTCCATTTTTTTCCTTATGTAGGAAAACTGTAAATTAGAATTATTTTGTTTAGAAAGCATGCATGTAATGTATGTATGCAGTATGCCTTACTTAAAAAGATAAAAAGGATACTAATTTTAAATCTTCTAGGAAATAGAAGAACCTAGATTTCAAAGCCAGTATTTGTTTAGGTTATGAAGCAAACAATGTTCTAATCACAATATTAACTTTTTATTAAAGTGTTCTAACAGGCGTAAGACAAGGAATGTAAGTTTATCACCAAAAGAATATGTATTCCAAAAAAGTCATAGAAGATGAAGTACAGTAATATCATTCCTCATGTATTTAATATACCCAGGTACATTCTAATCACCAGTACATCAGAGGAAATTTTTTTGTAGCCTGTTTTTCTGAATTATGAAATAATACACACTAATTATAGAAAACTTGAAAAATGCAGAAATGTATAAAAAAGCAAAAAAGATTACTGATAATCATAACCCAGAAGTAACCACCTTTAACATCTCCCCCATATATGTCTATATGTATATTATATACTTTTTAACATAATTGGGATTATACTGTAAACAGTTTTATAACTAGATTTTTTTTCATTGCAGAATTGCCACATTTCCTATGGCATTAAAAATTTTACAAAAACATAATTTTAATGGCTATATTATATTCCATTTAATGGATGCAACTCAGTTTATTTAACCATTCCCATATTGTTGACTATTTAGGTTATTTTAAATTTTTACTATTATAAAGTTGAAAAAATTTTGTGTACATAAAACGTTGTCTGTATAATTGATTATTTACTTAGGATATATTCCCATGAAGGATTTTTTTTAAAATGTGAAATGTCTGATTACACTTTTACCTTCATAAAAAGGGATTTCCTGCTTTTGCACTGCATGGGTGGCAGTTGTGAGGAAAACCAGTTAAATTGCCTTTTTACAAAAAAAAATGCAGTGGTTACTTCAGTCAAGAGTGACTTTTTAATATAGCAAGATGGTCTAGAAACAGTCAACTGTCAAAATAACCAAGGCACCCTAATATATCTAGCAACTCCAAATTTTGTTTGAGGGCCCAGTTATCCAGCTATTGGTAGCCACACCTGCAATGTAGAATTGAAGAAAATGCAAAGAAATCAAACGTGCCAAGTGAATAAATGATTGTCATTTTAAATAGCTTGGGCTCTTCTGTAGCAAATGGGTTGGGTGTGTCCGTACGTGCCTGGCTACTGTGTATTGTCCAGGAATCACGCTGATAGACTGCCTCCATGTTAGGTGATACCTGTTTAATACATTGTCCAGGTAAAATCCGTTTGCTGAAAGAAGTAACGAGTGAAGTAACACGGTCATGAAGCAGGTTGGGGGAGGTCAGGAGAACGTCTAAGAGAAAGAAGTCCAGAAGATGAATGGCTGTCCAGGAAGGAGGAAGTCAGTGCAGGGTCAGTGTTTGAGCGGAGGGCAGACTTATGAAGTCCTCACAGTGAAAGGAGTGTGGGGAACCAGTTAGCAGAAATGTGTTTGCACGTACTTTATACAAAATACAGAACATTTTATATTGGAAGTCAAATGAACTTGGACTTTTGCTCATGTGCATATTTTTTTGGAGGAGATATGGATTATTTGAAATTAAAAGCATACTAATTGGACCTTAATAAATCCTTTGCAATCAGTGTTTGTCAATGTGTGGTTCTGGTCAGTGCTGTTTCTCTTGTTCCAGAGTCTTCCAGCTTGTGTTGCATGGTGCTTTCCCCTGTGACCTCCTTTATTTCCCTGCTTATTTTACTTACTTATTTTACTGCTGAACTCTGAGGTGGAGAAACCATACAGATGTCCTCCAGCCCAGAATTGCTTTTTTTTTTTTTCAATCTGAGTAATAAGTCTTTCCAGTGTCTAAAAGATGATGGTTTATGTCCGATGAAAGGGTAACAATGTACTGGGACGGTGCTTTCCCTGAACAGGATAACTGTTAGAGGGAGTTTCTTTTTGAAAAACTGCGATTTTATAAAACCTTCAACAACCTTATGAAAAACTCTCATTAGGTGTTTGTAAAGTCACAGTGGTCTCTCTGCTTATCAATTTAATAACTAATGTATGTCTTCTGATTATGTGCCAATTGTCTTTCCAGCGTATCACTGAAGTATTGGAAAAGGTAAAATATTTATTCAAGTAAATGTCCTAATGAATATTTGGAAGAAAATTCTGAACCTTTAAATTTAGGTGGATATAAGACTGTTAGAAACCCAATGTCTTTGAACTTTTCTTTACAAATTAGCCACCCCCTCACATATTCCCTTTTTTTTTTATTAGCAAAACCACAATTTCTTAGACTCAAAACCTCAGCTAATGTTATACAATTAACGAAGCTTTTTGGTCTTTTCTTTCTCCTTCGCAATTAACTATTGCTTTAAATTCCACTGTTCGTCTCCCTTCTAATTTATTCCAGTAGTCTCTCTACTTCTGAAATATTATAATTTTGTAATATTTCTAGCTCCTCCCGTTAAAACGTGGAGTATGCACTCATGCTAGATAAAAACTGCAGAAACACTTCATTAATTGGGCCCCTTCACTATACCAAAGTAAGAAGAACATTTTTATGAAAGACCTTTTGAAACAAATGACTTATTTTTTAATACCAAGTGAGCTTCACCTGATCCCAAACCCTCCTAAGAATTAGGGTTTATTTGTGGGTTAAGATAGGGCGGCTCATGAATGGGTTGGGTTTAGGCACCATCTGACAGAAGAAATGTGTTAAGGAGATGATGTGTCGTGAATCTCCTTCAGCAGGGTCTGTTCACACTCTAGTATTCATTCACCTATCTTGGATAGCCGTAGCAAACTCTTTGTTTCTTAAAGTTATAAAGCTCATGGTCACAGATTATTTGCTAATCATCTGTTTAACGATGTGGCATGTAATGACCATTTGAAAATATAAAGCAGGAATTGTCAAACTAAGTCCCATTGGCCAAATCCACCTAATTTTGTATGACCTACAAGCTAACAGGTTTGACATTTTTAAATGGTTGAGAAAAGAATATTTCATGGTGCATGAAAATCATATGAAATTTGAATTTCAGTGTCCATAGTTTTATTGGAATATAGTTCCAATAAACTCATTAGTTTATGTATTGTCTGGCTGCTTTTGTACTACTATGGCAGGTTGCAGTATTGCAATAGAGACTATATGGCTCTCAAAGTCTAAAATATTTATGGTCTGGCCCTTTACAGAAAAAGTTTGCCAACCCTTGATTTAGAGGATTCCATTTTCAATCATGCTATCCTCATTTGACCACGGATGTTTTTTAGAAGAAGGAAGAGGAAGGAATTGGACACAAGATTTCTTCATCCAGCTCTAGCTGGCAGAGAAAATTCTCAATCAAATTTTTTGCACTAAACATAATTTTTATTTTGAAACAATCTCAAGCTTATGGAAAAGTTTACCAAATTTACAGAAGATTTTTCCTGAACTATTTGCCAACATGACCCCCATCATCCCTGGATATTTTTAAGTAATGCCTGCAGAGAAGGGCGTTCTCTTTCATGACCTCAATACAACCATTAAAACCAGGAAATTAACATTGACACAGATGCTACCACTTCATTCACAGACCCCATTTAAGCTTCATCAATTTGTCCAATAATGTTGATTACCGCAAAATAATCCAGTCCAGGATGACTGCCTGTATTTAGTTGTCATATCTCTTTAGTCTTCAATCTTGAATGGTTCCTCAGTCATCTCAACCTTCATGACCTTGTCACTTATAGATCACAGGTGAGTCATTTGGTAGACTATCCCTCAATTTGGATTTGTCTCACTTATCTTTGAGAAACAAGGCAGAAGTGCAGCTGTGGATCTTCTCATTTCATCCTATCAAGTAGCACATCATGCTGATTTGTTCTGTTACTGTGATGTTAACTTTGCGTAATTAAGGTGGTCTGCCAGAGCCTGATAAATTTGAGGCATGTTTTTCTATGCATAGTTTGTTGAATGTTTCTATCATGAAAGGGTTATGGATTTTATTGAGTGCTTTTTCTGCATCTAATGAGATGATCGTTGTTGGAGGGAATGTGAAATGGTATAGCCACTTTGGAAGACAGTTTGACAGTTTCTTACAAAGCTAAACATACTCTTATTATATGATCCAGCAATCATACTTCTTGGTATTTACCTGAATGATTTGAAAATTCATGCTTACACAAAAATCTGCACATAGATAAATTATAGCAGTTTTATTCGTAATTGCCAAAACTTGGAAGCAACCAAGATGTCCTTCAGTAAGAAAAAAATAAAATGTATGCAGTTTGAGAAGGAAGAAATAGGTGAATGGATAAACTAGGGTACATCCGGACCATGGAATATTATTTAGTACTCAAAAAAAGTGAGCTATGGAAAACATTAAATGCAGATTACTAAGTAAAAGAAGTCAAACCGAAAAGACTACATACTGTATAATTTCAATCATATGGTATTCTGGAAAAGACAAAACTATGGAGGGAATAAAAGGATCAGTGGTTTCCAGGGGTTAGCAGAGAGGTAGGGATGCATTGACTGGGCACAGAGGATTTTTAGGACAATGACGCTATTCTACACGACCCTATAATGGTGGATACATGTCATCAGACATTTGTCCAAACCCATAGAATGTACAACACTGAGAAGCAGCCATAAAGTTAACTATAGACTTCAGGTGTCAATGTTGGTTCATCAATTGTAACAAAGGTACCACTCTGGTGTGGGATGTTGATAGCGCAGGAGCCTGTGCACGTGTGGGTGGGAAGGGGGTATATGGGAACTCTCTGTTCTTTCTCCTCAATTTTGCTGTGAACCTAAAACTTCTCTAAAAAAATAGTGTGTATGTGTCTTCCTTTTGCTACTTTGCTTTCATTTGTGTCTTTTCTACTTCATTCTGCTATTAATATGAACTTCGTTTCGTGATGTTTTAATTTTTTTCCTCCTCTTTCCTAAGGACTGCCAACTCATTTTTAGTCATCTCTTGTTAACTTCTAGTTTCTTGCATGAGCCTTGCTTGCATTTCTGCCATAGGTTCTTGATTCATAGAAGCTGTGTGTATCATCTATTTCTTTGAACCCATGGAGAACTGCATGGCATGATTTTCCTCTGCTCCACAGCAACATTCTGCTGTGTGCTCTTCATCTGCCTTTTGGCGATCATGTATTTTTTTTTATTGCGGTACTTCTGGGGAGATCCTCTGCTGATTCTTGATTATTATTCATTGTATAATATGAGCACTTCATAGGTCTTGCCCCAGATCTTTGTGGAAGGATAAGGTAGAGGAAAGGTCAGAGGTACTCCAGGTGGCATGAAGTCTGCTTAGGCCCCAGAGAAAGCCCTTTTGATGTAGGATTCTTTCTTTTCTCTCCCTCTCTGTCTGTGGAGGTGTGTCTTGCACTTTACCCTACCTCAGCTCTCAAAGACCTGAAATGGCCAGTAGCTTCCACAGTGACTCTATTCTGAGCCGCACATAGCCACACATTGTATCTAGTTGCAAGGAAGGCAACTCTTCATGTTTCCTTTGACAGCTGTTCTTTCCTTGCCATTCTGCAGCTCAGACACCTTTGAGACTATTCCTGCAACCAGCACATGCTCTGCAATCCTATTCCAGACAAGGGTCATGGTTATGAGGATAGCTCATAAGATCGTGACACTCACTGGAGGTTTAGTGCCCTACCAGTGTGGTCCTGAATCTGCATGCCCGACTCCCTCTCTCTTAGATCTGTGTGTCTGACAGCTTCTCTTGGACCTTTGTGTCTCATATTTTCTCTCATTTAGCATGTTCAGTGTGGTTTCTTTCACCCTAACATGGTCCAGTTACTCACGGATTTGGCAGATCATCTGGTCGCCATTTTGCCAAATATTGCCTGGTGGTGCTCAGCCCCTTACCAGTCCTTCTAAACCCCTGTGTTTTTTTTTTTTTTTCCTAACTAACGGCTCTCAATGTTGGATTCCTACCCTCCCACAGTGATTGGGAGACAGGGGCCCTATCTTCAGATGTTGGCTGAAGCAAAGAGAAAATTCTTTTGGCAACCTTGGGCTTTCTCAGGGAGGAACTTAAGAGAACTGGAGTTGTCATCCTAGGGACATGGACTCGAGCTGTTAGAAACGATGGTAGTGTTTGTTCAAGTCTCTTAGTGCTTGTGGTGGTGATGGTGGCTGAAATCATTTCTGCTGGGAGGCTATAGCGTCTATAGGCAGAGGACGAGGCCTCGTTGGGAATAAGGTTCAGAGGAGCCTGACTAGAGGAGAGCCTGGTCAAGGAGAGTCTTTGTCATTCCTCCCAAAGCAAGTAATCCAGAGGACCAAGGCAGAAGTGGCAGTGCCTTTAACAAGCTAGCTTGGAAATCACACTCCGTCACCTCTATTGGTCACACAGGTCAGCTCTGATTCAGTGTGGCAGGGACCCCACCCAATGGCATGAATACCAGGAGGCAAAGATCACTGGGTGCCACCTAGAAGTCTGGTGACCACAGTCTTCCCTCTGTACACCAATAACTCATGTTCCTCCATGTGTAAAACACATATTCCCCCTTCCCAGGTACCCGAAAGTCTCATCCTTTCACAACATCCACTCAAAGTATAGGATCTAATCATTTTGGGGTCTAGATATAGAAGCAGCTCCTTGGTGTGATTCCTTTAGGACAACTTAACAGAGTTTCTCTCAGTACAAGGATCTGTGAAGTAAGAAGAAATAGTTATCCGTGCCCACCATCCCCTAGCCTAACAAATCAAACATACCACCGTGCGACAGGTATGAAATAACTGCTGGAGAGACTCCTGTTTAAGAAAGGGGCAGGAGAATGGGAGACACACAGGAGACATGTACCTATGGCAATTGTGATCGATGTCCAGTAGGACAGCTGTTGGCAGTTCCTTGATTAGGACTTAAGGCCTGGGAATGATTCTTCACCGTTATTAGCTCCTTCCTCGGAGCTCTTGGTTTGCCATTTGAGTTTTCCTTTCTTTTCTATGAAAGTTGGCTTGTGTTTGCTGTTAAGTTGTTTTCTTAGACTGCTTTCAGACTGTAGAAGTCTAGGGGGTCCAAAAGTTTCTTTTTGGCCAGGTGCAGTAGCTCATGCCTGTAATCCTAGCATTTGGAGAAGCTGAAGCAGCAGGATCGCTTGAGCCCAGGACTTTGAGATTGCAGTGAGCTATGGTGACACCACTGCACCTAGCCCAGGCAACAGAGCAAGACCCTGTCTCAAAATAACAAAACAACCCCCCACACCCTCACAAAAAGAAAAACCCAAAAGTTTCTTTTCATTTGTGCTGTGTCTTCTTCAGTACAGCTGGCAACGATTCTGAGAATACATTTATCTTAAACCTTTGTGAGTTTTCTACGAATTTTATTGGGGTTTACTTCACTAAACCAAATCACCAACCACTAAACAACAGATCTCTCTGAAATAAGATTTTTCTACCTTTAGCTCTTGCTAAGGCTGCTGAGAGACAACATCTTTTAATTTTTCTTAGGTGCCCTATTGTTTGGATGGTTCTTGGAGGCACCAATTTAGACCTTTCTGAAATCTGAACAAACTATTTTATAGTCACCAACTTGGCTTCATCTTCAGATCATATTTTCTTGACAGTGTCCTCAATTTGTACTTAATTTGAAGCTGTTTTTTTACTTGACATCATTTTCCATTGTTAGAAGTGGACGGTTTTCAAACCGAACAATTCCTGGATCTTTTATATTTAGCAGTACTTTCTTTAGCTCATATATCTCCTCTTACATTTTACTATAAATGGCAAAAAGAAGACAGAAAAAAACCCTTCAACACTCCACCTGGAAATTTCCTTAGCTAAACCACCCAGTTTATAGGTACCTTTTATACTTTCCAGGTTGCTCTAGGTGTCATCATTACGTAACTCTCTGCCACTAGATTTAAAGGATCTCCCTTCCCTCCAGTTTCCATTACCATTTTCCTTGTTTTCCTGTAAATTTTCTCCAGCAGCAGCCCAAAGGACACCATTTTTGACTCCAGCTTAGAAATTTTACACTGTCACTTCTTTGGTGTTCAAATATCTTGAATAGTTTCCTCTGCTGGAGTCCTCCAAAGTTCAGTTTTATGCCTACTCTCTTTTTTCCCTGTCTTTTAAAACTAGGTGTTTTCATTTAGTTTCATGATTTTTAAAAACATCTATAAGCTTATAAGTCTTAAATTTTTATCTCTAATCCTGTCCTGTCTCTTGGGCTCCAGACTTATGTTTCCTATTGTTTTTTCTTTTCCTCATTAATTATAGGAGCTAGTTGTATATTAGGGGAAATATAAAAATAGCTATAAAATATATAAATATTGTCTATTAAAATATTACAAATATTTTCTCAAATTGCACACCTTTTTGTGTTTTTAGTTTTTGTTTCGATATCCATCTTTTCTTCATGGCTTTTGGGTTTTTTGTTTTGCTTTGTTTTGGTATTGTTTAAGCCTCCCACCTATAAGATAATTTACAAGTTCTTTATTTTTCTAAAATTTTGTAGTTCTGATTGTTATACTTTAGATATTTATCAATCTAGAATATTTTTATGCTATTGACTTAACATTTTCTTTCAAATATATGCTTGTCTTAACATCATTTATTGAATAAACCATTCTTTCAACCTTACCTTATAGTGAATTCCCACATATATGTAGACATGTTTCTGGAAACTTTAATTGGTTCTAATGATCAATTTTTTATTATTGTTCATTTTTGTTTCTAGTAACTTTAAAATGTGTTTTGATATCTGGTAGGACAAATCCTTCCTAATTAGTTTATAACTCTAATATAATTTTGGCTACTCTTATATTCAACATTTTATCTGATTACAAGTGTAACAGCTATTTAATTTAGGAAAATATAAAGTGGAAAAAAAGGAAAATAATAAAATGCCTTCAAAATAGAAAAAATAAAAATCGTTCATGGCTTCCCAGCTCTGGTAGAGCCACTCGTTACGTGTTGGGGCTGCATTTGAGGTGGAGACTGATAATTGTCTACCCAATATCCGTTTTCTCGTCTCCTTTGCTAACAAATTCCTAATCCTCCCTCACAGATAAGGGTGGTCATATTTCATAGTTCAGATCATTGAGATAAGGAGAAGGTGCTAGGTGGAGTTTTTAAAACCATTCTTTAAAAGGGAGCGGACACAGATGACATATGCCCTTTTGCTCTTTGCCCTTTCTTTCTGTAAAGTAGATGTAGTGAATCAACTGTCTTGTGACTGCTGTGCAGCCTCTGGAATCCTGACATTAAGGCAGGATTCACGCTATAAGAAAAGTAAAATCCCTAATGTGTTTTTCAAGTTCCTGTTAATCACAGCTAAGTGCATTTCTATGTATGTATTCATTATATCATGTATCTCTATTTAATTTTTCCTTTCACAAATAGGACTGTACCTTACCTTTTCTAAAATTCTTTTAAATATTTTTGTAGTTCCTGGTGAAGCATTTATTAAGCATGTGCTATGTTAAACATATGCCACATATTTGAGAGCTTGTTTAGAGGGTCTAGCAGGGCAGTGCAGCTACTTGTATACCCTTGACAGAAGAACAATCCTCCTCTGTTGGGGAAGGTCATCCTCTTCAACCAAGCACACAGCTTCAGGAGGGACGCACATGGAGTGGTGAGTGAGGAGGGGGACACTTGCCCAGACAGCCAGATCAGCCAAATCAACCCTGGAGATCAGTGGGGTGACAGGTATCACAGCCAGATTGCCCTCACATCTGGTATGCCACATATTTGAGAAAGGATGGTGAACAAGAAAGATATGGTACTTAACCTCACAGAGCTTACAGTCTAGACAGGAGGACAGTCTTTGGAAGAGTAATTATTCCAAGTCAGGTAACCTTGTTTGAGAATGGGGCAGGGCTTGCAAACTAGGCTTCCCTGAGAAAGTAACTTTTGAATTTAAAGCTGAGGACTGTGTAAAAGCTATTTAGGTGAAAAGGGGATGTGGAAAAGCTCATGGAATGTCATGTGTAAAATTTTTAAAGTATATACTTAAGGACCTGAAAGATTACATATGGGGAACAGGAAAAACGGGCTAGAGTTGGGACGATTATCAGGAAGTCTATCAGGCTGAACCCTGTAATTCATGCTAAGACTTTTTTCTTTATGCTTGAGGACAATGAGCCACTCAAGGGTTTCAAGATAGGAAAATGATGAGATAGGCAGTTTCAAAACTTGCTGATTGGATAATGTTTTAGATGGGGGCATGAGTGAGTGGAAGGAAACAGTAGGATGCTGCCAATGTATCTGAGGTGAAAAGTAAAGTTAGCTTGGACTAGGGTGCTGGTGGCATGGATGGAAAGAAGTGGGCATGTTTTAGATATATTTGAGAGTTAAAGTAAACCAAGATTTAGTGATTGATGGGATGTGAGTTATAAGGGAAAATGAAATAATAAAAAAATTTTCTTGATTCTGGCTTAGGCACTTGTGTGCGTAGTGGTGCCATTTGCTAAGGTGGGAAAGTTTAGAGAAGGAACAGATTCGGGACGAGGGTAGGAGGAAGAATGTACGTTCATTTATAGACGTTTTTGGTAGTAATTATTTCTGGGACATCCAAGAAGAGAGATTGCTTATAAAATTGCACATATAGGAGTTGCACGTATAGTTCTCTCTTAGAAGAAAGGAGTGCGTTACAGATAAGAACTTGTAACTGTTCGTATAGATGGCACTGGAAACATGAGAATGTTTGGGATTTCTCAGGGAAAGCATGCCAAGTGAGGAGAAAAGAGAAAGCCAACAAAAAACCTGGACAAATGCTAATATTTATGGTTAGGAAAGAGTTTATCAAAGGAGATTTTGAAAGGAGTTCTCAAAATGGCAAGAAAGGGGAAGAGAGAAGGTTAGTAAGATGCATCTCATTATGTCAATTTCTTCCAAGAGATCATATGAGATAAGAAAAAATATAGCTCCTGGATTTACCCACAAAGATGTCATTGATGAGAAAAGTTTCAGTGAAATTATGGGGAAAGAATCTAGATTGAATTGAGTTGTGATGTAAATCAAAGGTGAAAAAATGAAAACAGCAAATAAAGACAGTTTTAAGACTGACATCAAAAGGAATAAAAGAAATATGATTGTAATTAAAGAAAAAATTGGTAGACAGATTATATATCTAACTATCACCCATCCACCCACCTATCCATGTATGTATGCATCTAGCTAGCTAGCTATGATGGAGTATAGTTAAATGCTGGTGGGAAGAAGCAACTGATGATACAAGTGGTAAGAAGAACCCTTCCTCCTCTTGTGTAGGAAAACCAGAATAGCTATAGATGCAAATAGGTTTGTAGATTTTGTGATGTAAAGTTGAAGAAACTTGTTACTGATAGCTTCTATCTTTCCTGTTAAACAGTAGGTGCCAGGTGCAGTGCCTTATACCTGTAATTCCAGCAACCGAGGAGGCTGAGGCAGGAGGACTACTTGAGCCTAGGGATTCAAGACCAGCCTGGGCAGCATAGTGAGACCCCATCTCTAAAAAAAAAAAAAAATTAGCCAGGCATGGTGGCTTGTGCCTGTAGTCCCAGGTACTCAGGAGGCGGAGGCAGGAGGATCGCTTGAGCCTAGGAGTTCGAGGATCCATTAAGCTATGATCGTGCCACTGCACTCCAGCCTGGGTGACAGAGTAAGACTCCATCTCTAAAATAAATAAATAAATAAATAAAAAGTCAATAGGTACGATACTTTGTAGAGAATGAAGTTTGAGGAGAGTAGAGATAATGGAAGACAGCTGTGAAAGAAAGGCTAAGCAATTTAACTAGAAACACCTGGTAGGGTTGTTAGGAAGATTTGAATTTCCTTGTTTAAATTCATTACCATGAGTAATTATCAAAAAAAAAAAAAAAAAGAAGACACCAGTTTTCTGTTTTTTTTTTTTTTTTTCTCTCAGCAATATGTAGCATTTCAGAGTAGGCCAAAGAAGGCAGACAATTTAATTGATGCCAATAAGTGACACAAAGAGACAGAAATGTGAATTAAGGGCATGTGTTAATGAAAGGGATAAGACTACAAGAGGGTAGCTGATGTGCTAAATTTGGCTCTGTGGGAACAGGTGTCGGCAATGAGGGCCATCAGTTCCTTCCCTTCCATTCTCATACAGAAGTGGAATAGATTCTTTCAGCCCCTTGTATCTTAGCTGATTGTGACTGCTCTGGCCAGTAGAATTTGGTGGACATGATGCTGTGTCAGTTAAGGGCTCAGCTCTGAGCCACCGTGGAAGATATCCAGGCTACTCGTAGGACACAGAAGGCCCCTGAAGGAGCACCGCAGTCAGGCAAGTAAGTGAGGGAGCCATCTTAGACACTCCAGCTCCAGCAGACACCCTGTGGGAAAAACAAGGAACCCAGCTAGTAGCCTGATACTGTAATATATTAATAGTACGAAATATATATTCCATCTTCATCCACAGTTCCTGGCATAAAGGCTTCTAAAACCCTTGGAATTTCCTGTGTGATAGCGGTGAGAGGAGTGCCTTATGTTATTCATAACAAGCCCCTTTCAAAGGTACCTGAGTTTATGCTAATGAGGTGACTCTTGATGGGACCCCAGATAGATTCAGGATAAGGGTTGGTTGCCAGAGGAACCAACCATGTAATTGGAGGGTTGGAACTTTCAGCCTTACCCATGGACCTCCAGGGAAAATAGAGGGGCTAGTGATTGAGTTCAGTCACCAATGGTCAATGACGTAATCAACCGTGCCTGTATAATAGAGCTTCCATAAAAACCCCGAAAAGATGGGGTTCAGAGAGCTTCAAGGCTGGTGAGTGCGTTGGGGTGCTGGGAGGGTGGCACACCCAGAAAGGGCATGGAAGCTCCCCCTGCATACCTTGCCCTGTGCGTCTCTTCCATAAGCTGTTTCTGAATTGTATCCTTTATAATAACCCAGTGATAATTTCTAAACTGTTTTCCTGAGTTCTGTGAGCCATTATAGCAAATTCTTAAGCCTTAGGAGGGGGTTGTGGGAACCCCCTGATTTTGCAGCCTGTTGGTCAGGTGGCCCAGACTTGTGATTGGCATGTGTACTAGGCAGTCTTATGGGACTGAGCCCTTAATCTGTGGAAACTGTGCTAACTCTAGATAGGTCATGTCAGAACCAAACTGAATTGTGACATTGAGCTGGTGACCAGAGGGTTGGATATGTGGTTGATGTGGGGAACCCCCTTCCCACATTTGGGAGAAGTGTCAGAAGTGGTGATACAGAATCATTATCAGGTGAGGCCTCAGGCACCTGCCCCAAGTTGAATAGGCCCAGGTCTCTCCAGTTGTTCTAGCCACTCAGCTCCTGGGCCAGAGGAGGACAGGGCAGGGCAGGGCAGGGAAGGGCTGCTGATTATAGTCTGTGTCCAGAAGGAAAAAGGTAATTATTTAAATATTAATTGGGGTATTTTCAAGAAGAGAAAAAAGATACTGGGCAGTAAAAACAGCAAATGTCCACTACAGCTAAGTTTTTCAGGTCGACAATCATATTGCCTGCAACTGATGATTTTATTATGTCTGACTTTATTTGCTTTGGTTTATCTGCATAGAATTATGTGAATAAATTAAGTGAGTAGATTTTAGTTTTTGGACAATAATAATCATTAAGAAGCACCCCAATTGTTTCCTGCATTAATTTATACAAGGATACTGGAGCAGAAGTGATATCATAGAGTTCAAGCATCTTGTATATTAATAAGGCATTGGCTCCACCCAGGCCATTTACGAGGAAGAGGGAGGGTTTCCAGACTTACCATTCTGGTGAAGGCAAAGCCAAGCAAAGGTCAATATCATTGACTCTACCGGAGGTATTTTCTCTCTTTAGTGACCAGAGCATAGGTTCTAAGAAGCAGGATGATGTAATGCAGTGGCTTTTGCCTCTCTTTATTAACAATTTTTTGTTTAAAAAATTATTAGTCCTGAAATGAGGTTCATAGATAATGCAATGTATCAAGTTTATAACTTAAAGAATCAATACAACCAAATACAATATAATGGAAAACATATAAAAAGTGACTAATTTATAGTAAATGATGTTTCGATAGGTAAATTCTCAGTAAACACTATAAGGAAAGAATAGGCAGTCAGATGTTTGCACTACCTATACTAAGTTTAGATTTAAGAGAAACAACACATATTCAATCAAATACAGTAAAACCCACCAGTAATACAATTAAGTGAAGTCCAATAAATTCAATTACATTAAATGCAGGGTCATTTTATTTAAAGGTCAATGAAAGGACTAAGGCAAACCTTCAAGGCAGCGAGCCCACTGAGATTTCCTGGGGCTGGCTGTGTGGGCTAGCACTATCTCCTCCCAACTGTGGTTTGGAGCCTCCTGGTGGCAATTGTCCTGTTCGGCTTAATACTGAGGGAAAGAATACCAGGTCCTGTACTTTGAATTCTCCTTTGAACTGGATTGGACATCTTACTGGTTCCCTCATTAATTAATGAGCAAAATAAAGTCTTTGATATGCATTCATTTTATTTTTGTATGAGAGTCATGATTTTCTCTCTTAAAAAATACCCCTATTAACACTATCATCTCCTTGAAAAAGCATGTTGTATTGCACAAATGCTGAGAAAACCGGTGGGTGGAAAGAGGCAGAGTGTCAGGGCTGGGGAAAGGTGGAATTTGTAGAAACTCATGGCCTAAGGACACGTCAGGAATGACGGACAGCAGTGGTATATCCTTCCGACACCCAAAAGCAAGGCAGGACCTGCTGCAGCTAGGCAGAAGCTGGTGTCTGATCCTCAAAATCCAGATGGAACAAGCCAGGAGTCCTTGGGCGCATCCTTTTTTTCTAACCAGAGCCTCCTTGTTTCAACACCATGATAGCAATGAATTTCCCTGGAACCCAGATACCCCTAGTGAGAAGTCTCCAAGACAAAATAAAGGAGAAAATGGAGTGATGAGCAAAGTTTCGTAGAGGAAACAGTTAATCTTCAATAAACTAAGTTTTAAAATAATTTTCAAAGTTAACCTGCATGAGTGAGATTGACTTTTTTCTACCACTGAATGGAAATAGGGTTTCATAAGAAGGTTGAATTCTGTTATAAAGAAATAAAGTTACATTTTGGTACCTCTAAGATGTAACTATAAATTTCAAGCCTTAACACAAAAATTGGTTCTTGGCATACATATTACATTGTAATCCGTTTTTGTTTTGTTTTTTTTTTTTTTTACATATCTTGGACAACTTTTCACTTTTCATGCATATACATATAGCTGTATTACAACTTTTAAATTGCTGCATGATATTCCATTGTGTGCATGGACTATAATTCAAATAATACTTCCTCGGTGAACATTGAAGTTTTTATAAGTTTTTTCATATAAAAAGTGCTGGGATAAAATTCCTATATCTTTGTACACTTGTCAAATTACTTCCCTAAGATAAATTTCTAGAAGTAAAATTGCTGATATAAGTACAGGCATTCAATTTTTGTTACTACTTACTGAGTGTCCTTGAAGATTTTCAGTTATTAGAGAGCCAATTTCCCCATGCCTTTATCAATACTGGCCCTGAGCAATCTTTTAATCCTTAGCCAAATTGGTATGTGTTTATTGCTCACTTTTAATTTTCACTTCTTTATTTATTGGTGAGATTGAGGTTTTTCCCCATAAGTTTATTCTTTTTCTTTGCATATTCTTTGTATTTTTATGAATTGTTCTTGTTAATTTGGAAGTTATTTATTTGTTAACATATTAACTCTTTGTCTTTTGTAGATATTATGAACGGTTTTTTTCTAGCTTTGAGTGTTATGTCTTCGGCTACATAAAAATTTTTCATTTTTCCCTTAACAATTCTATATTATTTTCATTTATGATTTCTGAATTTTTGACAAGATTAGAAATGCTTTTTCTTCCCAATTTTATAAATCTGTTTGACTACCTTTTCTTTTGTTTATTTTTTGTTTCAATTATTTTTAGTGACTAAGTACTCAATCTCACTGCAATTTATTTTAATGTATGGTGAGAAGTAGAGATGTACCTTTATTTTTCCCAAGAAAAGAGTGAATTTTTCTAACACCAGTTATGGAATTTTTTATATTCATATGTGTATATTAGAAATGCATGTTCATATGAAGAAAGAGAAAGAACAAGAAAGAGAAAAGGTAGCTTGGTGATCTCAACTCTTTTAGTTTAACAATTTGTATATCATAATTTAATATTCATTTTAATAATTTAATATTTATTAATTATTATAATGTTAAATGTTTTAACACAAGAGATGGAAACTTACCCACACTGTTCCTCTGTGCCCATATTTTTGTAGATATTCTTACACATTTGTTTTACTTACGATTTAGAATTAATGTATCAAATCCCCCAAAACTTGAAAAGTTTATAGGTTCTTTGCTGGGTATACAGATCTATATTTTCCTTTTTATAAAATTTAGGATTGGTATATTTGGTTTACTATATCATAATTTATCATTTTCTTAGTTATGGAATTAAGATAATTTTGCTATAATCTCCCTTTATGATTGTAATTTTGGCCAAATTAAATGCTTACGACTTAGATTGACATTGTTGAACATTTTCTTATTCAATAGCACTTTTTGTTTGTTTGATTTAAGACTTCTTTGAAGTATTTCCAAGACTGCTATTATCTTCTTTATTAATTTTCCAACTCTATGTTTTTCGTTTTGGACATATATCTTATAAACAGCAGAAATCATGATTTTGCTTTATTATTAATTCCATGAGGCTTTGCACAATAGGGTTTTTTAGTTGATTCTCTGTCATTTCTCCTTCTTATGCTTTTGTACATCCTTATTTTTCTCTGTTTTAATATGCCATCTGGAAATTATTTTTCTAGTTTCTTTGAAGTTGTATATTTAAAAAATGTTTTTCAAAAAATTTTTAACCCCTATCAATAATGAGAATATATGTGAGTGTTTTTCCCTTTTTCAGGTTCAGAAACTTACCACAGTTTTACTTCCTTTCTACACCATTTATCTAAAATTCCTCATATATTTAAAAACTGCATATTTATTTTCAGATAATTTTTTTTCATAATGAAGTTTCTCTTTGAAGAAACATCTGCTAACATCTGCTAACAAGTCCTTAGAAAACTCTACTTTGCTGGTTATGTTGCATGTTAGGTTTTTAAAATATCGTATCTTCTCTTTCCTTACCTTTTTATGCTGAATCATTTTCTCTTGGCTTCCATAAGTGATTTTTTCCACCAGAAAGCATACTTTGTGATTGCTTGTATGTATGCAAACATATTTCATTTTTCCTCTTATGTGAACATTTTTGGCTGAGTCTACAGTTCTTGGGTAATATTTCTTTTATGAAATTTTAGACTATTGCTCAATCATTTCTAGCATTGTTTCATGAGTGATAAATTATTCCAGTCTGGTACATTATCATGGTGAAGGATTTAATCTTTATTTTGGAATTCAAAAATCAAGGGTTTCTATCCTGGTATCTGTCTTCTAAATTGTCTCGTGTGCTTGAAAAGAGCTAATATTCTCCAATATTTGGATGCAAAATTCTATGTGTTTTCCTTACATCAATCACATCGTTTATGTTTTAAAATCTTTTCTATTTTGCTGTTTTCTGCTTTTTCTACCTACAATTGAGAAAGACATGATGAGATCTCCTACTTTGACGTACATTTATCATTTTTCCCTTGGGAAGTCTATGAATGTCTGCTTCACATATTTTGGGGCTATTTTATTAGGAGTATTCATGTTTAAAATTATCTTCCTCATGAATTAAATTTTGTATCATTATGTAGTGGCGCTTGCTATATCTAATAATGCCTTTTAACTTAAAAAGTTTTTAAATTTGATATTAACAGAATGAATGCCCTTTACCGTTTCTCCTGAGGAATCAGTGAGCCTTTTTGATGTAAACTTCAATCAGCTCAGGGAGATTTTCTTCTATTATTTCTTTTGTGTGATCTCTAGTCTCCTTCTGGAAAACCTGATTAAGCGGATATTGGGTCACCTTTATCTATTGATTATATTACTGACCATTCCACTTATCATTTACGCCAATGTCTCTTTTTGCTCTAAATTCTGTGATAATTCCCACTAGAATGAAAGCTTCATGGGACAACAAATATCTTTCTTTCTTGTTGTATATCCAATGCCTGGATATGAGCCAGAACAGAGAACAGAGGAGGTACATAAATAATATTTTGAAAAGGTGAGTGAATTCCTGGGATGTTTTTCAGCAGTCGTATGTTCATTCTGCTATTTCTGGCCTCTTTTATTTTATTTTTTTTTTAGTTTTATAAATTATTTTTTTCCCTTAAGAACTCATTCTATTCTCTGATTGCTCATTTTTCCACAGCAACCTGCATTAGTTTTATGCTTCCCTATAGCCTAGTAAATTGTACTGAAAATACACATTCTAATATTTTAAAAATTATTTTACTATTTCTGCTATTGGAGCTTTGACACTAAGCTAGTGATTCTATTGCAAGGTGCTTTTGATAAATATTTTATTTTTATCAATTAAGGGTAATCTTGGTCTGTGTTGGAACTGATCTGAGCCCTTTCAGCAATTACATATGTCACTTTTTGGTGTCCTGAATATGGTCCAAACTGACCAGCTACTGACTGCAGGAGTTCAAGAACAGACTTTTCTCTGAGTATGGTAAATGGGCGGAGAGTCCCTCTGAAGTTTAGTGCTAAAGCTTAGACTGAGGTCAAGGTTGAGAGAAGTGGGTAATTGTGTGGGTCTCTAGATTGCAAAACTCCATTTCTTTGGCATTTAGGAATGTTTAAAAAATTTTAGTGATTTGGATTTTTATTTACTTTTTGGTATTATATTTTCTGTTTTCTTTAAGTTTCATCAGAGTTTCTGGCCTATAGAACAAAAAAAGTAAGATGGGAGATATTTGATCTTACCTCTTATAGTTCTTATTCTATCTCTCCGCTTTGCTATAAAATTTCTCAAATTTTGTCTGTAGTCACTATTTCCACTTCCTCGTCACCCATTTTCTCCTCAGTGCACCCTAATTCGGCTTCCAGTCCTACCTCTCTTTAAAAGCTCTTTCATTTTTCGGAATTTGGTGGTCACTTCTCTTCTTTCGCTTACTCAACAGCATGTGATGGGTTTGACAAATGTCTTCTTCATTATGCTTCCAACAAATGCTTTCTTGATTTTCCTACGTCTATGGCTACACCTTCCCTGTCTGCCTTTCTGGTTCTTTTTCCTCTTCACAATCGGTAAATACTGTAGTGCCCAAGGGCTTGGTCCTGGGCCTTCTTCTAAATAATATTTCTAAATGATTTCTGACAATTATAAAAGGGCTTTAAATATACCAATATGGCTTTTAAATATATGTGCCTTGCCCTGTGCTCTCCCCTGAGCCCCAAACTACCTGACAACTTCACCTTGTAGTTTAATAGGCATTTCAAACCTAATACATCTAAAAGAGATCACTTAACCTCCATTCTCCTCCCTGCCCCCAATAACCACAACCTCTTCCTCTCCCTGTGCCCATGTCAGCAGACACACCCTGCTGGCCGTCCAGTCATGTGAGCCCCACACTTAGGAGTCACCCTCAGTACCTCCCTTTCCTTTCTTCATTCACAACACAATCCACTAGCAAGCGCTGCCTGCTCTATTTCCAGAGCATAACTTGAATTCAACTCCTTTCTTTTCATTTCATTTGCTACCGCTCTGGTCCCAATACCTATCACTAGTCATCTGAATTAATTTAACAGCCTCTTAACTGGTATCCTTCATTTACTTTTGAAAAATTATTTTTTAAAACAAGTTTTAGATTTACAGAAAACTTGTGATGATATCACAGTCTTTATATACCCTGAACCCAGTTTCTGCTAGTATTAACATTCTCCATTTCTGTGGTACATGTGTTATAATTAATGAACCAATACTGATACATTTTTTATTAACTAAAGCTCATCATTTATTGAGATTTCCTTAGTTTTTCCCTAATGTCCTTTTTCTGTTCCAGAATCTTACCAAAGGTACTGCTTAGTTGTCATATCTCTTTTTCTTTTTTTTTTTTTTGAGACAGAGTCTCACTGTGTTGCCTGGGCTAGAGTGCCGTGGCATCATCCTAGCTCACAGCAACCTCAAACTCCTGGGCTCAAGCGATCCTCCTGTCTCAGCCTCCCAAGGGGCTGGGACTACAGGCATGCACCACCATGCCCGGCTAATTTTTTTTCTATATATTTTTAGTCGTCCAATTAATTTCTTCCTAATTTTAGTAGAGACGGGGTCTCGCTCTTGCAGTTGTCATATCTCTTTAGGCTTCTCTTTGCTGTGACAACTTCTCAGACTTTCCTTGTTTTTGATGACCTTCACAGTTTTAAAGAGTATTTACCCTTCGTACTCTTTGTGTTCACTAACTGCTATTTCATGATGTTGGGGCATTGTGGATGTGGAAGAGGTGTTAATAGAAAAGGGTAGTAGCTTATGTGGCTTTTGCTGTCATAGCCTGGCTTGGAGCTTCCTGCATGTCAGATTTCCAAACACCAATTTCCTTTCATGGGTCACTTTTGCGGATTTTTTGGAGATTCTCTGTGGACTTTTGATCCAGCGCTACTCCTGAGTATAAGTAACACGCTCTGTGCCTACTATTGCTGATGTCTTCTTACCAATTTGTAGTTCTCAGGTTAAGTATGCAGAGCCTCTTATTACTGAATTCCTTCTGCCCTAGCCAACTTCTTGGGTAGAGATCTTGCAAGATGACCCAAGCTAGGCTTCACTGAACTTCACTGCTACTTTGATAAGGTCTGAAGTTCTCAGTTGACACATTGGGAAAATTTCAGCCCAAATTCTTCATGGATAGGCTACTCTCACGTAAGCCTTATATCTTTGTTTCGCTATCACAGGGGCTTCAGGCAACAGTAAGTCTCCACTTTCTGGATCCTCTAAATTCTAGAAGACACATGTCAATTCTCTATGTAATTCCTCATTTCCATGAAAACCGTGTTTGGTTAAATTTGGGGGAAACTGAAAATCACGCCTGAGGAAGCTTTAGGCTACATTTTTATGTGCAGCTTGAGTTTCTAATTTGACTTTGAGATTTTCTAAAATATCTCTTCTATTGTTTACTGCCTTCATTAGGTTTTAAATTTGGTAACTGTGATAGTAGTTTGATATTCTTGAAATATTCTTAGATATTCTTGGAATACATTCCCTTTGGACCACAAAGGATTCATCCATGGAAGGTTTTAAAATGAGCTACTGTGAGAGGAATTCAGAATCTGACCTGCCTTGATTAGTTCAAGATTTTGGTCTGCCTTTATTCAGGAGACTTCGATTCACTGTGCCCCCCACCACCTGGGGACCCCCTCCCCCAACACACACACACACACACACACACACACGGACGTCATGGCTCCCATGCTACTTGCAGTTTAGCACGCTTTGGAGGCATTTGGTGCTGGCCAGTTGCCCCCAAAAGCTTGAGATATGACAGTATATAATGTAATAGGGTGTGGTTAGAATGTGTCACAGAAATGTATAAGGAAAGTCATGTTCAGAGACAGAGAAATGCTGCTATTTATGTGAGTGTCTGCTGGGCTTCCCGTTGAAATGATCATGGACTCAAATAACTGAAATTTCTGAGCAGAAACACCTCATTGCCTTTGACCAACATGGAAAGTGATTAGGACTCATATGCTAATTTATAATACTCTTGGGAAGATCCGCACTGTTTACACCGCCAGGGCTACCCTCTAAGGGGCTAGCGAATGAAACTTGGAGGCTCAGAAGCAGCCAAATAAAATTCACATAGTGTCAACTTACAGTCAGGAATTATTAAACCATCCTGAACTTCACTGCTACTCTGAAGACCCTCTAAGTCTTTCTGTTGGTGAAGAATAGAGTTGAGGAAAAGAAGTCAACATTAAAAGCTTTCTGGGTGCAGGAGCTCTTTTCCTAATGAAGGTCAGAACTTAATGCTGGGATAGTGTGCAGACACCCCTTCACTCCTTCAAGACAGAGCCCCTGAAAGAGAGATGTCAGGGGACTCTCCAAGACAGCCGAGCTCTGACTGAGAACCGCACTTCTGATTACTCCCTGAGAGGCTCTGCCCATGCAGGTGTTCATTCCCCTACTGGTCCCAGGCTCCAAATGAGGTAGAGACGCATTCCTCTGTTTAGGTTGAAGGGAAGAGGGACATCTAGTGGTGGTCTGCAACGAGGAGGACTCTTCCCAGAGAAACCATTTAGGTGCCAAATAGCTGGGACAGAGCTTGGGAAATGACAGCCAATTAAATATGGAATCAACTGTGTTTGCTTCCCAGGAATTTGCCTGTCCCTCAGCCTCAAGTATGGTAGGAGGGACTGTGGTTGTCCACCTGGAAGATGTCCAGAAGCAGGTCACAAGGACACTTATAGATATCTCCAGAAAAAGAAAGAAAGTGGGGAAGTTAGACTGTAAATAAAAAGAATTTCTGGGATCCCTACTTAAAATAAGAATTTTCTTGTGTGTATGTGTGTGTGTTGGAGGGGGAGATGGTAATTTTGACCAGAGGGGCCGGAAGACATAATAAAAATAGTTAATCTATGTAAATCATTTCAGCAACCCACTTCCCCCAAGAGAAAGCTGTTTTCTCACCTTGGCTGTTCCCTGTCCACCACCCTCTGAGGAACATACATTTCTCTCTACCCCACCAGCTCCCAGAAACAGAAAAATGGCACAGAAAGACCCGGAGGGGAGGGGAGCATCATGGTTGGGGAGAGAGATACGTAGTTAATCTTTACAGTAACTCAGAGGGAAGACAAGGAAGGTTTTGAATTCAGTACCATTTACACTCTTTGTTGTTTTTGAGAGTTGTGTGTTTACAAATGAATTTTGTGGGCTGTTTTTGACTATGTTTCTTTGAATGTGACAGCAGCCAGGTCCATTTATGTCCATGATTATAAGTCATGAGTCAGTCCTGGTTGCCATGTCTCCCTTGCTGCTTACTTCTAACCTGGGCTCAGAATTCTGGCTTTTCCCTGAAGTGACTCTCCAAGCTTCTGCATGTGAACATCTGATTCTGATCACCCTGCTTCTGTGGCAGAATGGACTTGACCCTTAACTCCCCATTTTATCAACTTAGCCCATCTTCAAACTCTTCCCGACAAATCCAGTTCCTGATGTTCTCTTCCAATATTCTACTCCCGGTGTTCCTCTTCAAATGGTTCTGTCAGCTCTGTAGAGCAAGGGCATGTTCCTGTCCTATTGTTTTGTAAAGCTCTGTATTCCCTTTCATTAGTCCCTAAAAAGAATGTTTTCAAACAGCCCTCCTGCTATTTCGTTACTCCTACATGAATCTTGTACTAATTTGTTTGTTATTACAAGTTGGTCATCCCATAAACAGATTACTTCTAATTCTAGACCTTTTTTTCTATTAGCACACAGATTCTATTTATGGCATAACATCATACATATTTGTGATTTCCTATTTGAGAAACTGATCTTGGTAGAGAAAGATATCTTTGCTTACTTCCTCTCCCTGCCCCACTCACCCTACACTAGGCTTTATAGGCAATGCTGGGAACATTTGCACCACAATGGAGTATTCTTTTTAGGTATCTTCAATTTAATATCAATGGGGAGATATTCTCAGGCTTCTAGAAAAAAAGTTTTACTTCTCTCCTGGAAAACAGAATGTCAGAGGTAAAATCAATCAGAGAAGGTGAGTTAATTTGAATAACTAAAGCTGATGGACAGTTGTAACATCAAGGGTAGGAAGGGTTATTATGAACAAGATTGGGACCAGCTGCTTTCACACGTGTTTGTTAAAAGCCAGAACAGGCTATAGATAGTGCGTGGGGCGACCAAATAGGGTGGATACCTTGGATTTGCAGGTGAGGTCTGAAAATTCATCCTCTGAAGATGAAATAAAAATGAGCCTCTCTTCCATGCACATAAGCACCCAATCAAAAAGCGAAGTGAATTTGCTGAGGAAATATTTCAAAGTCTTCAGCAAAAGACCAAAGTATGCCTCATGTTCAATCAAGAAAACCAGTCAGGAGTAAATATCTGACATATAATTGAAGTAAACAGTAATCTTTTCAATTGTCATGTATCAGAAGGACTGGTAGTCTGTGTAGAGTCTAGAAATCTAGAGCCAAAGAGTGATTCATTTGTCTCCAATACAGTTTGGAGATGTGGCTGTAACAGACTGAAATAAAATAGTGAACCCTTGGTAGGATATTCCTGTGGGAATGCTCTGGTGAGGTTTTCGCTTTGTTCCCATTCTTTTTTATTTTTTCTTTTTCTTTCTTTCTATTTTTCTTTAATTTCTAGGTCCAGACTGAGATAAAATGCTTTGTTCTCATTCAGTGCTCACAAAGAAACCTTTCTTTTTAAATTTACAGCTTTTATTTATAGGTACTATTTTATGTGAGACATTTATTATTTTATCATAAAGTTATGTTTTTATATGAAGTATTTTTGAAAAATAGAAACATTTAAAAGAATCTCTTAATTTCACTTACCTAATAACCACTTTGGGCATGTATTTTCTACCAGTCTGTTTTCTAGGGATATGTTGTACAATAATATATACAAATAACTGTACTTTCTGTTTTTTCACTTAACATTATATCATATACATGTCCCATATAGCTAAATCTTGTTCATAATCATCATTTGTAATGTCTCCACACAAGTATCAAAAAGCTTGTCTTCTATATACAGCACAAAAGAAATACAAACTTTCTGTGTCACTATGTGAAAAGTTTACAATAGAAGTCCTCCATGCCAGCACAGCTGTCTGTCACCTGTGCCATAGGCTGCAGGGCTCTCTAAACAGTGGCAACAATACCTTTTCATGAGTGTAAGAATTCAGTATTCAAGGCGCCTTTCTCTGGACTTGTACTTGGATTCTCTTCCTGCTTCTTCCTCTGGGATTAGTTATAAATTTGGACTATGAGCCAGTCTTTCAAATTTATCATTTCCACAAAACAGTGCCTTTCAGATTTCTTCTTTCACTGACAAAAATCCCTGACCTACCATCACCCTTGCAGGACATAGGCTTCTAGAATACTGAGCCCTAGATGGAAACTAAGGCCCCAAACCTTTGTTTATGACAAAGAAAAAATCAGATAAATGCACTGGGAAAATAAAAGTATTTCTACTTGCAGTTTTTCAAGTCACTCCAGATTTCAAGAGAGCTAGGCTCTCTCAATAACCGAGATTAAATTTGGTTTGTTCATGGCTGGAAATCAGATGTTTCTTTCTATGATTGTGTTATCTGTAACTGAAGGTTCCCATATAGATGTAAGTATTAGTCTTGTAAAAGTCAAGGATAAAATTGTTTTGGTTAGAGAATTAACAACTTACAGGAAAGGACTCAGACTTCATTTATTCGGGGGAACAGTGCTAGGCAGGTTGTATTTACTGTTTTAAGAAACTTTATTAGAAAGAAAAGAGGATTTTTCCTCCCTCTGACTGAAGTTTGTGATGTGCTAACAGTAATGGCAACAGGTCAAGGTGCCAGTTCTGCTTTCTAATTTGTTTTGGAGAGAAGCTGGACAGAGGCATGCAAGGAACAAATTAACAGCACTGATTCCATTAATCTATTTCTACAGTGTACCCTGTAACAGGCAATCACAAAAACTAGGTTGCATTAACAGTAACTATTTATTGCACATGTCTGTTGGTCCTCTGAGAGTCAGCCGATCGAAGCTGGACTCAGGTCAGCTCCTTGGAGAAGTTCTCCAAGTGTTTCTTATGCTTCTTTTGGGACAGGCTCAGGCGTGTTCTTCTCATAGTGATGTCAGAAGTTTGTTTAAAGGGGCTTGGAGCTGGCACATTATCATCTCTGCTTCTGTGTTGTAGGCCAAAACAAGGCACAAGGCCAACCCCAA
Organism: Propithecus perrieri; assembly: GCA_963574695.1. Taxonomy (NCBI): domain Eukaryota; kingdom Metazoa; phylum Chordata; class Mammalia; order Primates; family Indriidae; genus Propithecus; species Propithecus perrieri. The sequence goes on from CAUYRB010015128.1 coordinate 45,926, forward strand.
AGTTAAGATGTGGGGAATTATACTTTGGTCATGATGAGGCCATGGCAAAAATGTAAATGCTGAGAGTGGTAAACAGTTGGGGCCACTAATGCAATCTGTCACATTGGGAATAAGGGAAGACTTTTTGTGAAAGGGCAAATGAACTGCTCCTAGGGTGATGAGAGGAGGGGAAGCCTTGGGGTTTGGAATGGAATTCCAACAGAAGAAACAGAGAGTAGGAAGGCAAGGATACGTGGATACAAGGATACATTATGTGTTTGGGAAAATAGAGGTAATAATTGAGGTGCAAGGGATATGGGAAGGAGATTGAAGATGAAAATCTAGAGGTAAAATGAAGCCAGACCATGGAGAGCCTTGCATATAAAACAAAGGGGCTTAAATGACTTGAGAGCCATGGAAAAGCCATTTAAAAGTCTTAGATTTGCCTTTGATACAGGTCATTATGGGAAGAGTATGTAAGAAACATTGGCATGGTCCAGAAAAGAGTCGGAGCTCAGCAGAGAGGATTGAGAGGCTATTGAAGGAGATGTCACACAATCTTGAATTAAGGCAATGGAGGGAGGGAAGATGAGGAGCTAAGGGATGTAATCAAAGTAGAATCCACAAGACTTGATGGTCTAGTTGTTGGAGTTATGAAAATAATCCTTGCTTCTCACACTTGATATTCAAAGTGGCATCCTGGTAGCATCAACTTCACATGAGGAGTTAATTTTTTGATTTGGACAGTGTGGGGAGGCATAGGGGCAGACACTTAGTTCCACTGGGGCCTGCTGAGTTTAGGTCTCCATGCTTTGTTCAGGTGGAGATGTCCAGTTTACAGTTCTGGGTTTCAGGATAAAGATCTGGGACTTGAATCTGTGGATTTGGATGAGGCTCCCCAGAGAAAGTGATTTAAACCCAAATAACTGAGTACTGAAGACAGATCCTAGATGCGAGGGGTGAGATAAAGGATAAGGAGAACAATCAGCCGACAGGTAGGAGGAAAACCAGAAAGGTGGTGCCACGAAAGCTCCAGGAGGAAAGGTGATCAGCAGGTTCCAAAGCCATGTAGAGGTTAAGAGAGATGTTTATAAAGAGTCTGTTGGACCTGGGAACCAGCAGGTTCTTGGTGACATCGATGAGGCTAATTATAGTGGAATGGTAGGTTAAGTGGCTCAGCCAAGCTCATGCATAATAAATATTTAAATGGCTGATTTGGGACTCAGACCATAGGTTCTGACTTTAAGTCTGTTTTTATCTGGTACACCCAGCTACTGATGTATTTCTAAAGATAAATTAATTGACTGACATCTTAGCCACCAAAGCTTTTGTGGGAGGGAAGAGAGTAAAGATGCATAAATAGACGGTTTATCAAAAATTACCTCATAAGTTCATTAAGTCAAAGCTATTGGATATCCTAGGAAAACCCCTAGTTGAGCAAATACATCTGGGCTCCTGGATATGCAAAGCTGAGGGTTCCCTTCAGCCTGATCCCTGGTGACTCCAGGAGTCTGTAAGATGCTCCATGACATTGTCACTCTGTAATTTCCTTAAAGCCACACAGACTTCAAAGGACTCCGGGTTTATTCTTTTTGCTCCACACTACTGGAGGTCAGGGAAGAAGGGAATCCACAATATTGGCTCTTAGCTTTTCCACTCGTCCTTTGCAAAAGTTCTTTCTTTTTCCACATGGGTGATAAATCTTGTAACTAATAAAATGTCAAATCACCATAATCTAAAGATCTGTGAAAACTCCTCTCCTCTTCCTTCCAGTTAAAATACTGACACACAAAAATAAACTATCTGTCCAACATTGCGGTTTTAAGCACTTTTCCAGGCAAAATAGGCAAGGGAAAGAATGTAAAGAATCTTAACTGGTATGCATTGTTGGGAGGTGAAGCAGGACTTAATGGTTTCCAGTTTATGGGGACTGTTTAGCCTGAAAGACAGATTGGAGTTCTAACATCCCACTCCCTTTGCCACCCCCACACACATTTAGCTTGTTGGGTTTTTTCCCATAGACTTTCCCTTTTTTGTATCACTGAAATTTTGTATTACTGAAATGTTGTATTACTGAAAATGATTTTCAAGTTGATTTTCTTGTATTTTTCTATTAATACAATCTATTATATAGAAATCATTATTTTTCATTTTCTTTTTCAAGAGAAACTTCATTTTTTTTCCCTTTTACTTACTGTGTTGGTTAAAAACATGTAAAATAAATTTAAGTTAGGGTAATGAAAACAGATGTGTTTTATTCTTTATTACTTATGTATGTCTTTCTTACATCACTATCAGGTATTACAGCTATTTGAGACAGATGTGTAAGGATTCTTCTATTCTTGTTTACTAAGAGCTCTTTTTTAATCCATCTTTTTTTTCTCCTAGAAATATACATTAAATGTTCTCAAATGCTTTTTGGCATATGATTTTTTTCATTATAATTACTGATATAATATATCACAGTACTAGATTTATTCAAATTAAACCATCTTTACATTTCTGGAACAATTGCTACTAGTTTGAGTTTTCGTTTTTGTAATATAATACAAGAAGATAGTGGTATAGCAGAGTAGTTAAGAGAATGTGTTCTGAAGACAGACTGCCTGAATTTAAGTCCCAATCCCACTATTTACTAGTTGTATAACTTGGACAAGGTTGTTGACCTCTCTCTACCTCACTTTCCTCGTCTGTACACAAGGGATATTAGCTCCTACCATGTAGGATTGTGCAAAGATACACTAGATTATGCAAATGACACATTGGTATGATGCCTAGGGTGATGGGGGCAGGGCAGTGACAACTAGCTAAGGGGAGCAGGATTTCTTTCTGAGATAATGAAAATGTTCCCAAATTGATTGTGGTGCTTAATGTACAACTCTGTGAATATACGAAACGACAGTGAATTGTACACTTAAAAAATGACTGCATTGTATTGAATGTTGGTGCCTAATAAATATTAGCTGACAATATTCATGTTGATAACAATATTTTAATGTTGTGATTGAGACCTTGGGTTTTACAACAGGATTACCTTGCCCAGCTCAACCACGAACTAGTTGTGTAACAGTCAGGCAAGTTACTTAACCTTTTATGTGTGTTAGTTCCCTCAGTGAAAAAATGAAAATAATAATAGTATCTACCTCCTGGGTCATTATAAAGAATAAATATGTTAATACACTATAATATATAGCATATTAATACTTAGAATACTAAATTAGTTTAAGTACTTAAATATATCTACATTTTGTTCTACTCTACCATGTAGTTCTTTACCTGTAAGTTATCTGAGGGTTATTTTTATTTATGTGAGTTGGTCTGCTCACCCTCTATTCCCTCTCCATCTAATGCCCTTCCTTGCATCGCTCAGGCTGAAAAGCTCAAACCTGCAGTTCCCACACATCTGTGCAACTAGTGTTTCTGATGTGATTTAGGTTTTGTTGATTGAATGTACTTGCGTCAGACTCGACATTGCAAGTGAGTTGTGGAGAGAAAGTGAAATGACATCCCTTTCACTGATGCAGAAACTAGCGAAGGCTGTATGGTTTCAGATCTGGCCACTGTAGAAGCAACTTAGCAACTTGGCACTAACTCTCCTTGCCCAGACCTACCATTTGGTTTTGGGCATTATTCCTGGGAGTATAGCCTATAGTCTTTTTTTCTTTTTTGCAGTTCTCTTAATGATTCTGTAAGCCCTTTAGTACCATGTAATAAATTCCCATCTTCTTAAACTAGCTAATGAAGATACTAGGTTTTTGCAACTGTATGTGACAGATACACAAAGGTTCTAACTTTATTTTTCACAAATATAATTCGCTAACTAATCTATCCTCTTCCCACTGATTTGAAGTATAACCTATATCATGTGCCAAATACTTGTATATATTTGAGTCTGTTTTTTTTAATTGATTTTTTCTTGTTCATTCTACTGCCAATACCACACTTTTTTGATTACTGTAGTTTATGGTAATCTTTAATATGTGTTTGGACAAGTGTCCCCAATTAATTCCACATTTTATAAGACTCATGGGCTTTTCTTCCAGATTAATACTTTTGTCAAGTTTTAAATGCATCTTCATTGAATTTTAATTGAATTCAAGACATGGCTTACATCTTATAGTATTTATAGTCCGATATGAAAACACATCTCTCTATTTAAAGTCTTTATTTTTATAAATAGAATTTAGTTTTTTGTCATTGTCATTGCTATTTATATACATCTTATATATATGTATATATTTTATGCTCATTCCCAAATTTTTGTTTGTAATTTTGAGAGTTACATAATCTGTAGTATGTATTTTAACCAGTTCTACCTAGAACTATGTTGATTTGTACATGTTTATTTTTAACTATCTACTCCTCTGAACTCTTTCACAAGTTTCATAATTTTCAGTTACTCATAGGCTATCAGAGAAGTCAGTCTTATCCGTAAAATGATAATTTCTTCCTTTATAATACTTACATCTCATCTTATGTAAATACTTAAATCTCATCTTGTATAAAGGTATGATTAACATACCTTTAACATACCATACTATAGTGTGGTAGATTACCCTTTTGGTGGATCAGCTTTGGACACCAGTGGGATCATAAGAAGAGGAAATACTCATGGACTGGGCAGTTTACTCGGTTCTCAAAAGATTTCTGCTGTGCTCCATTCCTTTTTGACTGTGATGCAGCGTATACTTATCCTCCATTCTGTCCGTTCATTCCAAGATTCCCTTGCTTAGTATGATCTTACTATTCCATGTTTAGCCACAAATGGTCTGATCATTTTCCCAAGGGAAGATAACCCAAATTCATATCACTAGGAGCCCCTGTTCTCTGAGTCCAGATCTCTTCCTGATATTCATTCCTTTGGTATTTCTGTGGCAAAGCCATCATGTGCAAAAGCTATTTCTGAAAAGAGTGAAAATATCCAGAGTTAATATGAGTGGAGAGAAATAGGCACCTGTTGTTGAGTAAAAGTGAATCCCACGCACTTTATGGAGAACTATTTGGAAATATGTTTCAATGTGCATATGCTATGTTAACGAAAATTGGTTGTAAGTAACAGGAAGTAATAAAGAAAAGGGGTTGGGGAATTTACCGTAAGAATACAGAAATGTTACGGGCAATCCAAGAGCAGAGTTGCAGTTGGGCTTTAAAACAGTATTAGAACTAGAATATGAAGGATGTCAAGAGCTCAGTCCTTGAGTTTCACGTCTCTCTCCTCTGTGTATCTGTTTCTCCCATCTGTGCTTGTCTGCTGTTCATGTTTATTCTTGCCATGGATAACTAGCATAGACTCCTCCAAATTCTGTGTCCTTTATCTCATTTGTTCCTCTTCGACCCTGGTGTTTAGCCTCCCTATATGGTCACTTGGTGTTCTAAGCTCTTAATTTTTGGCTTCAGTCTGTCCTCAGCTTTGGTCAATATTTACACTTTGCCATTTTGTCTATCTTCTCCCAGGTGTCTGACCTTAGTTTTGGGCTTTGTTCCTACTGGCTTAGCAATAAGCTATAATTGGCATTTTATCACCACATAAAGCATCTAAAACTACTATTTCAATAAGGAGATAAGTGACTTTTAAAACTTTTTAGACTTTTTTAATTTTTATTATACAGTGATTCTCAAAATAAATTACTGACACCCTCCCTCCCACCCCTTGTAATTAGGGTAAGTGTTAGAACAGAGATTTTGTACTGTTTTGGGTGTGGGGTCTACTTGAAAGGGAAATAGGACTTGTTCAGGCATCATCTTGGTTTGAGGCTACCAATCTCTGCCCTAGGATAGCAAGGATGTAAACCAGCTGGGTCTCTCATTTCAGCTTACTTGGCTTATAATAACAAATGACTCAGCTTGGGATTTTAGAAAACAATGAGTCAACCCAAACTAAGGAATAAAGTATAGTACTTACGTTTCATAACCTTAGTCATCACAGCCCACCCCACCCCTTTCTCTCCATATGCATATCTACAGTATGTCTCTATTGTTAGCTACCTGTTCTTATTACTAGGCTATTGGTTACATCTTGAGCCTGGAGTAATCACTACTAGGTTGGTCTTCCTTGGACAACATGTCACGTGGAATATTCCATGTTAATTACTTCACAGAAGTTCCTGGTTCATAATAGACCAAGTTTAGTCTTTAAGGTAATTTCTGCTGTGACTCTATGATTTCATCAACTTTTCCCATTATTTTGGGATTTGGGGGCTTCTTTTTTGCTATCTGTGAAATGTAGAGAGGCTGGAATTTTGTCTGTTCTATAATGTTAATGGTTCTGGGGGAAAATGCCATCTAAAAAATTACTGAAGCTGTGGTGAGAGAGGGTTCTCTGGCTTCAGGCCAGAAGAAGAGTATCTTTTAAGTTGGATGTTTCCTGAAAGATTTGCCCCGATTGATCAGAAAGCCTTTCTTCTATAGTTGCTTTCTGTTTACCAATATTTAACATCCCCTGGGCAGGTACAGTTAAGAGCGTGCACTTAAAGCTTTTCTGGGATAATGCTGCTGTTTTTCTAAAAATGGAAAACTTAAATTAATGTCCAAACTATTTATGGTTTTAATCATCATATGATTGTGTGGGCTGATGTTTAACGTGTGGAGAAAATATTTCTAAGAAACGAGACAGCATACTTAATACAGTAATAATCATCTACTTTTAAGCATGCTAGAAGTAACTGGATATAACAATCTGAAGTCATTAAAAATGTTTTTTTATTCGTTCTTGATAGTATAGTTTTCCAAAAGTCTGTTAGTAGTTACCCTTGTTTGTTCACTAAAAAGGTGTTTAGAGAAATAAACCATCCTCCTCTTTAAAAATTGGCTCTGATTAACAGGCTTTCTCCTTATTTTCAACCAAGCAAGTGAAATTATATAATGTTGGTTATTTTGGTTATTAGTTAACTTGTAAATTGCGGTTAACAGACATTTTGTATGGAAAATTAATTGCTTCATTCTTGCAACTAGCATTCTTCTCCACAGCCTGAATTTTTTTTTTTTTTGGTTTTGGTGAGCTATTCAGTACACATACTCTCCTAATCTTCTCATGTATGTGTCAGCTGCTGGTTCCTATCCAAATGTTGAACTCATTTGACTAAGCACTGCCAGGGCCTTTTCTGAGCGATTTCCCCTCTCCCCTCCCCACTTCTGGAGACTTCTATTTATCCTGAATGCCCCTGTCTGGGAAAGATTATCTTGGCAAAGAAGGGGGACTTTGGGAAATAAGAGAAGGCAGCTTCTTTGCTGCCAAGCAGAAGTAGTGCCTCGCTGACTTCAGAGAAATGTTGGTGGGAGAAGTGGGAAGCTCAGAGTGTCCCTCAGTCTTTAAGAAGTGTAAGTGATCTCATTCTTTGCCTTACATGACTTTAATCCCACAAAGCAAAGAAGGATGCCTGAGAGCTTGACATTCAAGCTGATCAATCCTCTTTTTACATAGCCTTGGATCCAACAAAAGCAATGCTTGATTTGGAGTCACTAAGATGATGCTGTGGAGCACTGGAAAACAAGTCTTTATGGGACTTTGTTACTATAGCACGTTACATGGCTGTCCTAGCCAGCAGAGTGGTGTTCAAATCATATGCCCTGTGGCCAAACCATTATTAAAATGTTGACATACTTCTGAGATCCTCTGAGTCTTCCTTGGATCCACTCAGGTGTTATCATCTGGCAAGAGAGGGGCCTTCAGGCCTCCTATGGATGGCAATCTTTCTAATCCGTCCATGCTTGGGCCATGTCAATTAGGAAATATTTTGATTATCACTTCTAATTCCAGTCTTCTTTCCAGTTATTCCTCCTGCCAATCCATTCATTCATTTTTAATTCATTTATTCAACAAGTACTTCCTACTTACCTGCTAAAGGCAAGGCATTGCTGTAGGTGCTAAAGAATCACTAGTGAATAAGATGGACAAGGTCCCTGATCCAGTGATGCATTCATTCCAGTAGAGAGAACAAACAATAAACACGAACACAATGATATAAACAAGATAATTTCAGTAATGATGGGTGCTGTGAAGGCAGTGTAAAGTGAACGTGATCATTGCCAAGGACAGGTTCATTAGGTGGCGAGTCAAGGAAGGCCTTCCAGAGGAGGAACATTTAGCCAACTGAGACTTGAATGGGCCGTTCTTCTGATCTCTATTGGGCTTGATGGTGTTTTTAAAAGGCAGCAGGCTGCCCCTGGGGCTCTACTTGGTGTGTCTCTCACATTATGTCCAGAATCCAATGAGTAATACAAAAGAGAAGGAACACATTTTTCCGGAGTGTGCCTGTGTCACATTTGCTAGTATCATCGGCTAAACAAAATCACATGGATGAACCCCAAGGCAAAGAGGGAAAGCACCACAAGGTTAAATAGTGAAGGACTTGGATAAAGTGAAGGGTGAAGAAGTGGGATCACTAAGACAATCAATCAACCGTATATTCTTCTATTGACTTTCCTCTTTTAGCTAAAATATTTAAATTTTAAAAACCTTATTTTTTTTCTCCTTTTCTAGAGCAACCTGTTCTTGTATTAACAGTTTTGGATGTAATATCTCACTATCTTCTCAAACTTCTCTGAGAATGCTAATTAGAATTTTTTTCCCCTTGCTCTTCTCGGTTCTGTAAATAATTGCTTTTTCCTTGGGGGTCATTATTATTTTTTGCACTTTACCCATTTTGGTCCCTGTCATTGGTGCTGTGGTTTGTGCTAATGCTTGGCTTTCTGTTCTTTCGTGAAGGAATGGGTTGATTACCATAAGGCACAGCTATGAGCTTTTTTTTTTGGGTTTTCCATTTGGGTATTTGCCTGTTTGCTTGTCACTTTTGCTCTCTAGATTAGAACCTGCCAACTAAACCAAGGATGCAGTAAGCTGCCCTGTTATTTTACTCTGAGGTGCCAGTATCCACAAGGGCAACCCTGATCCTATCCAGATAAATTAATTGAGACTTTAGAGAATAGCTTCTATATGTCGTATGGGGTTAAACGTTGGCTACAGCCATCACTCTGCATGGTCAGGGACCTGGGAACAGAGTGAATGGCTGAGGGGAACAGCTGTTCCACTGGCTGAAAGAGATTTCTCTTCTCTTTCCCATTCCACCCTCTATACCTGCCTCTGCCTAGCTAAAAGCCTCTCAAGGGTTTAGCTGAGAAGTATGGTTTCTGCCTTCCCTGCCTCATTCTCTTGTTTCCTGTACTCTGCTGTCAGCATGACCCTATCTGCTTTCCATCTTCCAGAAATTTTTCATATCTGTAGTCTACTGAGGCCCCAGGCAGTGAGACAAACACATGTACGTCCTCTTCCATCTTGAATTGGAAGCTCCTGCAAAATTTAAAACCCCACACCATATCCTCCCAAGTTAAGATCACCAAACATTAAATGCACAAGTTAAGGAAGGATTTACTTATGGATTACATAAGGATTTACTTATGTAAATCAATTTATATTTAACATTGTCCATTTTGTATCACTTACAGCATCTTACTATTCACTTTTTCCTTTTAAACAACAAAAAAAAAAGATTAATTTTAAAAATTTCCTTTGAAAAGATACACACCCGTAAAATGCATTGTCGGTTATCTTTTGGTGCTAATTATTACAGGAGCAAAGAGCCCATAGCAATTATAGGTTTAATCTAACTTTAATTGGACATTCTTTCCCTTAAAACTTTTCTACAGTTCTTAAAACCTTCTTTAATCTGTCTAGGAAAGACATATTTTGGATATGAATGAGGATTTGTCTGAAACCCTTCTACTGAAAATAATCTCAAGTACAGTAGACCCTTCTCTCCCCTCCCAAACTCCCGCCCCCGCCCCCATCTGTCCCCAGCAAAGAAATTTCCTGGAGATAAACTGTTCTCAAGCCAACGATTCTGCCCAGGAGATTCCAGGCTCACAACTGCTTAGGCAAACTGCCCACCCTGCCCTGCTGGTCTGCAGTCAGGGGTTTTCCAACAACACAAAGCTCTAGTTTACTTGTTCCCATTTTTGAGTTTAAGGTTTAGGGAGGTGAGCAATTCTTTCATCCCTTTTCCTTGAAGTTTTGGTGGGAGGCTTCTCCCTTTTGCTTGGCTTGGAGAAATGAAAAGAAAATACTGACTACATATGCACAATGTCATTGTAAATGGCTCTCAACACATTCATACTAGCATGACTTTTTTTTTTTTAGAACACTGGAAAACTTATCTCTGGATGGAATTTTGTTTGATCGGTGAATCACGAAAGGTGTATAATTGTAATTTACTAGAACTTAAGCAGAAAATATTTTGGGTTGTTTTGGAATCTGCTAACTTCAACTAACTAGTACATACTAAAAAAAAAAAGAATATATGTTAAATCAATTAGCCCTTCATATGCACATTGTAATTATAATACTACTGTGGGGGCTCTTGTACCCTACATATCTCTCAGCATTTGATCTATTTTTAATTAAAATATTTTATTTCAATTGATCTTTTTTTGTTTGTTTACGTTAGGTAGGAGGTAGAGCCTTTGGAATGGGAAACAGCTTGGACCATGGTCTCTGGCTGTACACACTAGGATGTGACCATGCCTCATATGTCTATGCCTCAGTGGTCACAATCTGGGCAACGCACAGATAAGCTTTCTGCCGTAGGGACCAGGAAGGATCCAGAGACACTGCATGTAGTAATAATCCTGGATCCCCTTTCATTGCTTTAATAAGGTCAGGTCTTTTTACCACTTGCCCAGATCCTGTCCTAAAGAAGGACAGAGGATGGATCTATCCATCTGAGAATCTGAGAGCCATGGAATTTCATACAAGGGGACTATTTAAATGTTATTGGACCAAGTTTACTGTAGTAGACTAAAAGGTAGGTTTTCTTTATACACAGCAGGTGGGAATACTTGAGGAAGCAATAAAGACTACAGTTCTGTATTTTCTCTTGCTGTAAATAAACCTGTGACTCTGATAGTATATATATTTAATGATATTTTTCCAGCTTGGGATACAAACATGTTCACATTTCTCATTTTTCTAATTACGAATTCAAATGCCCACAAATTCTTCCCCTTGAGTTCCCTCCTTCTTTATCCTTAATTGTCAAAGGACCCCAGCCAAAAGGGACCAGCTCTGCTTCAACATTCTAGAAGAGACAGGGAACTGGAAGGGGGAATCATTCCATCAGCTCTAGTGCTGCAGTTATTGCCCATAACACTATTGCTGCTGGAGACCGGCTGTGCGCAGCCCAGTGGATACTGGTCCACTGTCCCAGTGATCTCTCTAGCAAGCCTTTTTGTGAGTCCCTGGTCCAGAGGTGCTTCCCACTTCAACCTTATGTTGCTACAGAACTAGCCTCTCTTTCTAATTTTAATACTTTGCATTGAGCTCCAGGATAATCTCAAACTTCCCTTTTCTTCTGGTGAGTGTTTTTTTTGGGGGGGGGGCAGGGAAACAGGCTTTGTTACTCCTTTTTTGTTAGAAGAACTTGGCTAGACCATTACAATCCATTCTTACAAGATCTTCTAACTTTGGATCTCAAGCATAAGGAGTTGAGCTTCCTCCAGGAAACCACTGGCTTCCTGAAAATTATTCTATCCCACCTTCAAGATATATCAAGATGTCTATGGGAAAAGCAGACTCCATCAAGTGACAGAAAGGTTCTGCTTTGTCCTTCAGTCATGAAATTAATGACCTCATCCTACATTTGCTTAACTAAGCAGGGGCCCTCAGTGATATATCCTGAAGTTTATCCCAAGAATACAGATACTACAAAAAGATTTTTTAGTGTTATTTAAAATGATGCAAAATGTATGACAATTTGTATGCCCTATATGATCATTTGTTGAAATATTACTTTGAGTTTTTCTTTTGCTGATGGAAAATTTAGAGATATTTGAGATGCTTTTCTCTCTGGGATTTGTTCCCAATTTTAAGGCCTTTGTTTCCTTTGCCACAGATGTTTTTGCAGTGCCTAAAGCCTAAGTTGAATACAAGCTTTCTCCTTGGCACTTGGGAAAGCCTAAAACAATTGGAGAGATTGTGTTAAGTGTCTCAGAAGGGAGGGTGGAGAGGAAAATGCTCCTTTTTGAGGAGTGGGGTAGGAAGGCAGCAAGACAGTGGAGAAGACTCTCCAATGCCGAGAAGGGGACAGAGGTCCCTGGGTTTCAGTGGTGGTGGGAACCCACTCTCTAGGTGCCCTGGTGAGGTGGCATGACCCTCAGGATGAATAGTTGCTTAGAGCACCTAAGATGGACTGTAGGCACAGGAGTTCTTATACTGACTCTACAATGATGTGAATGTCCAAGTGTGGTATAGACGTGGCACAGGTCCCAAACTTCAAGTGATTACATAGACTTGAACAATGGGCATCTCAGTTGTGGCCAAGATAACCCAAAAGCTAGAATGTCCTTCCCAAATATTGTACTCTTCTTAAGACCCCAGAGCCTTTGCTTTAACCATTTTGACAGGAGTTTGTAGGCCCAATAAAGACTAATAATAAAAATGAATTTCTGCTTTGAGTCAAGAGATCATGATTTTGCCAACTACTGCTTCTGTCATCTGTGAGAATCATTTTTCTTGCCCACAAAGTGAGGTCACGGACTACTAAGCTTCTATAATTCTATCTCTGAATTTTCAGTGCAGTGAAATAGGTTCTTCATTACCTCAGGATAAATTTTCAGAGGAGACTTTTAGGATAAAAGCCATGGGCTTAAAGATATAATAAACCCTGCAACTCTGACCTCTTCACATTCCCCTTGTTCTTGTCTTGAGACTGCTTTGCAGTGAGTTACTCATAGATAATAAGGGTCCTATTCCCTACTTGTTTTTGTTCTCCTATGGGAGGCTAGAATAGACTAACTTGCTCTCGTCTTATTTGCTTGCCTGGCTTGGACCTATCCTTTAAGACTTATTTCAGGAATTTTCTTCCTTAGGTAGCCCTCCCCGACTCCATGGCCTGAGTTAAGTTCCCTTTGCTGTGTGCTCTTGCAGTAAACTGCTCTATAGCACCTGGTCCACACTGTTGTTATACCTAAGCAATTTGTCTTCTCCAATAAAATCATGACTTAAAAAAAAATCCACAGAAGATTCTGTTGCCTGTCAAATTTATCCAAGGTAGACATTCACGGAGGGATGCAAAATTGTATCTGAATGGTAAAATGGTTAAGAGTATACATTTTGGAACCAAGTTGCATAGGATCAATCTTGAACCCATCACTTACTGTGTAACCTGGTCTAGATTACATAATCTCCTTGCAAGTATATATCCCATAAGATTGTTGTGAAAATTAAGTGCATTTATATATATGGTGCTCAGGATAGTACCTGCCACATGGTAACTCTGTTATTACTTGAACCAAATACTATTATATTTATGCAGAGAATTCCAGGACTCTTCAGAGTTCTCTGTGGGAATATGGTAATATGGGACAAGCTGGGGCCTGGACCATAACCCTTCTCCTTCCATTTCCCACCCTGGGGTCTGCCTAACACATGAAGGGCCTTGTGTATAATTTGTGTCTATTCTCCTCATAACAGCTGCTTCTTGGTCAACCCCCAGCCAAGAGGTGTGCCCACCAGGACACTGTGTGCTCTGGTTTGGAGGGACTCAGAAAAAGGTCTGTGCCAGAGCTGAAATTCTGGAGTCCCTCACATCTGAAACATGGTTTAAAAGAAGGGATACAGGCTCTAGGTAGTCATAGCCCCTTTTCCCCTTGGACCCTCACCCCATGAGGAGGACTGTGGCCAGAGAAGGACCAGGGTAAAGTCCTCTTAATCATAGTGCCCAAGGCAGGGCCCTCTCTTGCCCAGGTCTAAGGTTGGTACTGGTTTGTGCTGTGGGTTTTTCACACCAAATGAGACTCACTGGTGCCAGTTGATGGATTACATTGTTTGGTGCCAAGCTTGGAATTTTCCTTGCTGAGCAAGTCCTTTTGTGGTATTTGTGAAATATTGTCAAATCTGCTTTGAGAACTTTCCCAAGTGTGAGTGAAGATGTGAAATCTTTGACAACAGGAAGAATTATTGTTTACTAAATTCTGACTGGACACTTCCCCTTTCTCATTTCCGGCACATAGAGGCATAGGCATCCAGGAATGTTCTCATCAGAGTTATAGAAAATCCTCATTTTTTTTTTAAATGCTGAGAACCCAGATTGGAACCATAAGAGAAATTAGGGATATGGTATAATTTATAAATACTAAATGGGATAGATTTTCTCCTGCTTCTTTTTCTTCCTCTTTCCTTGTCTGTTCTCAGCATTTGTGATACTCTGAGAACTCGAAAAACCTGGGAGAAATGCATATATTTTTAGTAATGGGTAGTAGTTTCTTATAGGGAAGACTTAATTAATGGTCTAAATGTGTACTGTTGCTTTGATATAGAGAAAAGATAGAATAAGCACTTTCTATCTTGTTCCTTTTGTAGCCAGCTCAAGTTGAATCTAGAAAGTTTTTTCTTTCCTCTGAAGTTCAGCTCCTTCTTCAGCAAGAAGAAAGGCAGATCCTGGACCAAGCAAAAAGAATTAATTTTGTTACCATGACTTATGCTAAATCTGCTAGCAATGTGAAGGGAGGTCTTCAACATACAAGGCTAGCATGTCACTATTCCATAACTAGATGACTTCATCTGTAAAAATAAGCCAGACAACAAGGAATCTTTCCAAATTGAAAGTCTGGAAGTCAAGAAGCTCGAGACTTTGAATTTAAGATGGTAATTTCAGCATAGTTTACCTTTTAACATTTTCCTCTGTTCCAAATTCCAATGAAATCAATCAAAACATCCAGTAAGAGGGAGCATTATATCATTAATGGAAACTAGGGAAGGGTGCTATCCATATATCAGAAATTTGGGGGTTTTCTTAAATAAGATAGAAGTAGGTGAATTTGGATTAATGGCACATGAAGGAAGACTGTCTAGGAAGCAGATGGAAAAGACCTTCATACAACAGAAATCTCTGCAATCCTTTACCCCAGAATGTCAGAGCTAAAGACAACAGTGGTATACCAGATGCTTTTATCCCTACCCAGCTGCCTTTCCCAGGCCTGGAAACCCATCCTTCAGCTGCTATAGGTTTTGGCTTCTAACAGGTTTTATCCTTTTCTAGAGGATTGCCCTTGAATGACAGGAGCTGCCTCACGTGGAGATGTCTGAGAGGTTACCTGCCACCACTCCCCACTCCAGGGTGGCTCAAACCCAAGGGTGAATAAAGCGGGAGTGTAACAGTTCAATCTCCTATACCTCTGGGTAGGACAGCCTCTTAGTGCAGTTCGTACTCCAGAGCTCCCTGTGAGGTCAAGCTGAGGTCACACTTCAGCTGAAACCACGCCTTTGCCCAGCTCCTTCACTGCCTGGTACTGCGTCCCTCACTCCCTAATGCATTTCCCCTGAGAGCGCTCCCTCAATAAGCCACTTACCCAGAAATCCTCATGTCAGGCTTGATTCTAGTAAACCTGATCTGAAACGGTATCCTAGGAGTGGTCCTAGAAAGTATACTCTAAGGATGGGATTTTGGAGTCAGATCACTCGCCGTCAGCAATGAGAACACCATCATTTGGGGTAGGTGGAATATCGACAGCCTTTGGCATGCTGTAACAGTGCAATTTCTAGTAAATTTATTTGTGGTGAGCAGGTGGAAGGATATGCACTAATTTGTGCAATGTCTTTGCCTTCGTAGCATTCATTGCTAATTGAAATTGTCTCATTTATATTTTCATTTTCATGTTTATTGGTTGTTCTCCACTAGAATTGAAACTTCACTGAGTCAGAGACCTTGTCCATCTTGCTCACTAGTATTTTCCCAGCATCTATGATAGTGCCTAGCGTTTAGTAGCTAATGAGTAAGTATTGGTCAAATGGATGAATAAATATTTAATGGATGGTTTTAAAGAAGGAGTAACTGAAAAAGAGATTGGTTATTAGGAGTGATGGTCAAAGTATTTATTGATATGGCCCAGAGACTGACAATACAAAGGCTACATCCAGAGGGCCAGGAGTGCCCCCTCTTGCCAGGTGATAGCACTTTAGTTAGTAGCTCTATGGAAATACTCTCCATTTAGCCTCTCAAGCGTTTAGCCAGAAAGAATAATTTCTACCTCTACTGTATCACTCTTTCCTGCACTCTTTGCCTGTCAGCATGACTCTATCTGCTTTCCATCTTACAGAAATTTATTCACATCTATAGTTCATTGAGTCCCCAGGTGGTGAGGCAAACACATGTGCTCTCCATTCGTCTTGGACTGGAAGCCTAACTAAACATTTAAAATCCTGCAATAATTATACTTCACGCAATTATTACTATGTTAGGGCTTGTTTGCCATTTTATTTGTTGTTAATTGTTCTTTCTGTGTTTTGTTTCTGTTTTTCCTGCTTTCCTCTGGATTACTTGAACATTTCTTAGAATTCCATTTCGATTTCTATGTAGTATTTTTTTTTCATTTTTTCTTTTTATTTCAGGGTATTATGAGGGTACAAACATTTTGGTTACATTTTATGTCTTTGCCTCACCCAAGCAAGGGTTGGAGGCATGCCCTTCCCCTCTACAATGCTCCCCGTGTCCTTTAGTTGTCAATTTACCCCCCCATCCCCCCCCCAATCCCTGGAGAATATTACTGCCATGTGAGCACCATAGTGTTAATCAGTTAGTGCCAATTTGATGGCGAATACAAGTGGAGCCCATTCTTCCGATCTTGTGATACCTCACTTCAGATAATGGGCTCAAGTTCAATCCAGGAAAATATAAGAGGTGGTAGATCACTGTCATTTGTTATGATTTAGTAATATTCCATTGTAAACATATACCAA
>CAUYRB010015135.1:0-15665 GCA_963574695.1 Propithecus perrieri
AAATCTGAATAAGAAATGGTGTCTTTTTGGCTGTTAAATTTAACAATGTGGAGTTTGCTGGGATAGGTTTGGTTTGCTGATAAGTATTCTTCAAAGACTACAAATTGTATTTACACATCTGAGCTTAGACAAGATTATACAATGAGTGAGTGCAGGCAGACAAGAGAGGAATCATGAGCACTGAGGAGGGGGACACTCCATTATTTAGACAACAGGGGAAAGAGAAGGAACCAGCAAAGAAGAGTGAAAGGCATGGCCAGTGATATCCCAGAGACCAGGGAACAAGAAACAGTGATCCACTCTGGTGGAGTGGAGAGTGACGTGAGGTGTAAAGTGATTTCACTGTATGTGTATGTTTATATACATAGATATATTTTGGTTTGGTTTTGTTTTGAGTATTTTGTTTTTCAAGTAAACACTCTTAGACTATTTAGGAATTTTTGTTTTCTGTATTTCATGACTCTGTTGTTTGGTATATAAAGATTTTTGGCTGTTGTAACTTTTTAGAGTGCAAGTTTTAATTCACAATGTATTTCCTTTAAAATGGGTATATATTATCATTTTGTTTCTCATTTTTGATATTAATAAGGTCACCACTCTTAGTTTCGTTTGTGAAATCTTTTTGTTCTTTTGTTTTAGTTCTTCTTCTAGGTATATTTCTTACGTAAAATCCAATATACTTGTATATATAATTATATAAAATTATAAATATATTCTCATTTGATGGCCTCTGTGTTTTGTTTGACTTTATTTTCACACTTATTGTGATTGCTGATATATTTGTATTTATTCTCTCTACCTATATTTTACTATATATTGTATTTGATGCTGCTTCCTAATTTTCTCCTTTACCCATGTTGACTTGATCAAGTTTCTTTTCTTTCTTGTAACCTGTTTCTGGCTTTCCATATTATTTGGAATTTATATCACATAGCTCAGTCTATTTTTCTAGCAGACATATTGATATACTGAAATAATGTAGTAATCTAGCTTCCTTAGGTGAGGGATACTTTCCTTTTCTTGGCTCACACTTTGCTCCTTCAACCCCCAAACACTAACTCTTAGTGTTTCTCAAGAGATGGAAAACCATGGTTCACCTGGTTTCTACTTGTTGGGTAATTATAACTCCCAGCAACCCACCGATCTTCGTATTAAATCTCTCTGCTCTGGGATCTTACAGATACTGTCTGGAGGTCCTTTCCCAAAGGAAATCCAAAGGCTTTTGTGATAGGTCCCCTCAGGTAACCATGAAATTTGTATACACACCTATGAGTATGGCCTTGATGAGAAGTGAGCTTTGGTCCTCTCCCTTGGTTCTTTGGTTATCCTCAGGTGACAAGGACAATGAATTCCCATGCTTGGGAATGAGAAAGTAGTGCTTAATATAAAGCCACCACCTTTAAACAGTGCCCCTATAGTTACTCTAAAACTTTGTATTCTAAAGTGGAGTCTCCATTTAATTTTAAATTAAAAAAGGATACCTATACATGAAAAATGAACTAGACATTAACTTTAATTGGAAACTGATTTGACACTAACTGTAATTGAAAATAATTTACATTGCTATTTGGTATTTCATTAAAACATGTTATGCTTAAAATAAGGAATGGGGTAAAGATACACAAAAGGATGGGTATTGAAGATTATTTGTGAAAGCACATATCTGAGAACTAAATGACCATTAGCTAGACATTAATGGAGTTAGTTAAATTATGACAAACCCATATATTGAATATTATACTACATAGCATAAAAAAGAATTACATATTAAATAATAATACTGATGACTAGCATTCCTCTAGTATCTTTAACGTGTCAGGCACTGTTCAGAGTGTTTTACATATATGAAATCCTTTAAACCTCAAACTATCCCACAAGGTAGGTGCTTTTATTTTCTCCATTTTATTGAAGAAGAAGCTAAAACACAGGATGGTTAAGGAACTTATGTAATATTCCCAAACCAGTAAGGGGCAGATCTAGATCCACAAGTACTGACATAGAAAAATGGTCACATTATTTCATGAAGAGAAGAAAACTATCAAGGTGCAAAGTGATACGTAAAGTATAATTCGTATTTCTGTAAAAACATATTGTGTGCTTGTGTGTGTACATGTGTTTGTGAAAGGAAAAATATATCTAAATGGATAAAAAGATACTACTACAGAATAGGATTTGAGTGTAGGAGTTCTACTTTTTGCCTGATATACTAGCGTATATTTTAAAAATTTTTATCAGGATACACATATGTTAACTTTTGCAATGCATAATTTTAAAGAAATAAAAATTTGAATAAAGAGACTGCCATGTTATAGCATGGAAAATGTTTCAAAAGTCATTTTTTCATACCTACAATGTAGATAGTGGTAATTCCAAACATTTGTTTATATTGATGCTTATTATGATTATTTCTCTCTTTGAAAAGTGTTCTTTGCTATCAAAAATAACATTTTAGTATACGTGATTGACTTTCCTGGTAGTGAATTCCTTTCTCTATTTCACTCCATTGATTTCCTTTCTTAAGTTCATCATCCTCTCAATCCCCTGGTCCATCTTCTCCTCCACCTTAGAATTTTCTCATTTGAGAGAAACAAGTTTAGGACTTCACCATCTGGATTTCAATTTTTAAAGTTTATTTAAGTCCACAAAGGTGTTGCCAAGAATGCAAAGCTCTTTGCTCGCTCAGCTGAGACTATCTGAAGCCCAGGAGCTTTTTCTGGCCTAAGTATCAGGGCTAAAGAGGACAAAAATTCACACCTCCTTATTGTAAAGAGTGGACACCAAATAACATTATCCACTCAGCTGATATTGGATAAACATTATGGATGGCATCATTCTCAATTTCTTTCAGGAGATTTTAAAAATTCATATTATGCATCCTGTCTTTCCTTCAAATAATAGTTCATAATAAATTAATTTCCATGGAAACCAATATGGGGGAAAGTATAATCTTGTTGAGATGTTGTGAAATAAATTAGGTAATGCATTCAAGAGACAAAACACTGAGAAAAACATTGGTAATTGAATTTTGACACTGTTAAAGCAGTGTCTAAATATATCCCATCATAAAATTTTTGTTATTGATTTAATTGGTTGAGGTTCTATTTTTATTTTTTAAGGAAGAAATTACTTTTTCTAAACTGTGTATGTTGATTCAGAAGGATATAACGATTTAAAAAGCTATTAATTACTGTTCTCCAGATATTTGTGTATGTTTTGTTACAACTTGAGCATCGGCCTTCAATCAGATTTCTAATAAGCAAAGTGATATATCCATTGGTCTTCTAGATTAAAAAGTATAAACAAAAATATGATGGAATATGCATCATTTCCTTTGGAGTTTATAAAACTGTTTTTGCACAATTCCCTAAAGGGTGAGAGAAAAAGTCAAGCAATCTTTGATATGCAATATAAATAATTCCCCAAAGAAATCACAAGGCCTGTTTTTGTTTATTCTTGCTTTGAGTATGCAAATGTATTCCTTATCTGTACCTTAACTTTACTCATAAACATCCACTGCATAAGCCAGAAAATGGTCTTATTTATAAATTAGTTTTATCCTTTGTTGTCAGAAAAGAGAAATACAGAAATTGAAATAGAGAGAAAGAAAATACAGACACAAAGTTGATCTGAAATAGAAGAATATCCATATCAAAAAAATATTTTACAAACTTGACATAAATATTAAAAGAAAGAAATAATGAGTATTATTAAAACCATAGATCCCACATCATACAAAATGTTGAAAAACATTCAAAATCATATTAAATAGTTGATTTTTTAAAAATAACTCACATCTTCCTTTCTCTTATTCACGGGTAAATGCCAATACTGCTATTATCCACTATTTTACCTTAATAACCACATATTGATTCATGTTCTATTATATCAGTCTCAAGAAAAATAAGTAAGCTGGCTTCAATAAATGTTAAAAAACAGACAATGCTCCTTACCGACACATGGGACCATTTTTCTCAACCACACAAGTCCCTCCATTTCTGCAGTAGTTTAATGGACACTCTGTAAAGAAGCATCACAAAGAACACAGTTAATTATCAGCATTATTTGCAGGAAGGAGGACATATCATTGTGAGTCACTGCATTAAATCCAATCTCTGTGAGTAAATTGCTTCCCAATTGTTAAAAGCAAAAGAATTCTCCTAGACTACTTTCTTGTAACCCTCAAACTTTGCTCCGTGGCCCCTGCTGCCCTGGCTGTGAGCGGTCCACAAAAAGAGAAGACTCTGAAAATTTATTCTATTTATTGTTTTTATTTTTAAATTAATTTTTTGAAATTTTCTTTTTTTTAATCAACATAATAATTGTACACATGTATGGAGTGTACATAGTGATGTTTCCATACGTATAATGTATAGTGATCAGACTGGGGCACTATCTATCATCTTGAACATTTATCATTTCTTTGTATTGGTAACATTCAGTGTTCTCCTTCTAGCTATTTGAAACTCTATTTGTTACTGTTCACTGTAGTCACCCTGCAGTGCTATAGAACACTAGAACTTCTCCACTTGATTAGGTGCAATCTACTTATTTAGAATATGTCTGAGTTATATATTTGTAATTACACTGAAACGTTTTGTTTAGTGAAATGTTTCTTTTCTTTAGTTCTACACAACAGTCCCTGTAACAGGGCAGACATATGCCCTGCCTGGGTGGCCTTGTCTTTTTGATAGGTCACTCGTGTGCATGTGTGTTTCCTACCGCTGCCTCCGTGACTGATGTCAGCAAAGCTCAGGTTTGTCTCTCCTGCCCCAGTCCTGTTATTTCACTGCTTGTGTTGCTCCCTAGTTCTAGTTTAGCACGAATATTTATTTTCACAGGTGGTTTACTTACAGGTTAAAGAGAAGGTAAACATATTCACAGAGTGAGTACTGTGGAAGGATTAGCTCATTTAGCTTCTCATTGTGTTCCTATAAACTGCTTCCTTATGCCCTCAGAACAAAGTCCTGACCCACTGAAGCCTGTCAATTTCCCTCTTCACTTAAGGCCAAACTTGCTCTTCCTGGCTTTTTTTTTTTATCGACACATAGCAATGCACATATTTATGGGGTATCATTTGACACCTCCTTTCTTACAGGATCCCATTCCTCCCTTGTTTGGTTCTTGCAATTTCAATAGTTGATACAACAAATCTATTCTGAGCATCTATTAAATGTCTGGCATTGCAAAGGTGATAATTAAGAATATAGGCAGCTCAACACAGTTGTGAAGGCTGCGGCCACTGGAACCAGATTGCCTGAGTTGGAATCTCAGCCACTTGTTAGCTGTGTAATATTGGGTAAGGTAGTTAATCTTTCTGTGCCTCAGGTTCCTCTCTAGAAAACAGGGTTAAAAATAATAACTATGTCATAGGGTTTTTGGGACTGTTAGAAGAACAACTGGCTCATAGTATGAGTTTAATGAACACTGACTTTAAAAGGGTACATATACACAGTCTCTGTTCTCACTGACCTTCCAGATGCAAAAAAAGTAAGTAGGGCATTAAAATGCAGTATGAAAGTCATCCAATGGGATGGGTGTGCCAAAGGTGATGGGAGCACCAAGAAGAACACCTCAGGCACATTTGGGGAGTAAGGAAAACCTTTGGAAGAGAATCAGTAGCCATTTATTTGGACAGTGGTGTGTATGTGTAAAGGTAAACACAGAGACCCGGAGGCCAAGAAGAGGGTGTCGTGTGTTTGAGGAACTGAAGTCACCACCATCATCACCATCATCACCATCATCAGTATGCATTACATCTATTATTATGTTCATGTCCTATCCTACAATTTTATATTTTTAGTGCCTTTTCATAATTCCTCTCTAGTACTGCAAATGACTTGAAAAACACTTTCAATTTAAATTCAGCCAGACAAATTCTGGTCAATAATTTCCTGTTGCTTATGCAACCAAAACTCAATAATAATATGTTTTTCCAATATAACTTAGGAATGGACAGGATTCACTGATACATACTTAACTTGCAACATTTAAGCAGTGCCCGAGCTTGATGTTCTTGTTAATGACTTAAACCTTGGGGTAAGCGAGGCCAGATGCTCACCATCTGTTGTGTGACCACTATGGGAATTATTGGATGCTGTAAGGATTGGGCTTATAAAAGTCTATGAAATGCCAACCTTAAAAGAACATGATGTTTGGAAAGAATGAGGAGTGGGTAACGTACACTGACAAATCTTTAGCATGGATTAGGCTTAAAGGCATTCTTAAAAACAGAAGATTAACTTTATCATATTTGATTGATAAGCCAAAAAAGCATAAAAATGTAAAGAGAGAAAACATAATATAATATGGATTTTATTTCTGAAGACTGTGTTTCACTGGTTCTTTCTTTTATTCTAACTCATTAGGTGTGTCAATTTGACCTATACTTTGTAAGTGAACTGTAATTAACTGTTGACTAACTCAGAGACAGAACAAAAAAAAGTGTTCTACAGTGTTACCTACAGATTGTCTATTACTCAGTATGAATGACAAGTCTTCTGTTTTCCTGACCCCATTTTTAAAGGTAGACCATGTCAAAGCAGACATTAAAATCATAACATGTTATAATATATTTCTGCTAATATAGCACCATTCTGAAGAAAATGTCACCTTTATATAAATAAATTTGGGTACTGGATGTAAATACTGTATCTTAATAGGTTCAAAGTATGTAACTATCTCATGAATAGTTTTTTTTTCTCTCTACAAAGAGAGTAACAACATTTCCCTTTGGGTACCTTACCTGAAGCACAAGCATTCCTAGTGGAGATATAATGACAAAAGGCATTCATTCATCTTTGCATATTTTATGGGGCCAGATCTGCTAACTTCTTCATTTCCTTTTATACTTAAAAAATTCAGTTCTATACTCACTTTCAGAAGTATAAAAAATGAGACTTTTTACACTATGATTTGATTGTTATCATGCTTTTCTCACTTATCTCATAATGTCCTCCTCTCTTGAAAGACACAAAGAGTACATTCTTACCTAGTTTTGATATACAATATTTCTAATTTATTTAGAAAATCTGATTGAATATATCTTTTATCATTAATTTATATTATCTTTTAGTTGTGACAGAATTATATTGTCCCTAACAATCTATTATTTTATATATCGCCTGTATGAAATAAAAATTCAATTACTTAGGAAAGATGTTAACAATGGACTACAATAAATTAAAGAATTTTAAAGCAGTTTCGATAAAAGTATAATCAAAGATTTACACTATCTCCTCTTATACTATAGAAATCCTCCAGGGTCAGAAGAAAGAAAAAAATTTAAAAGTCAATGCAAAGTTTAATAAATTTACTTTTAAAAACATGACTAGATAATGCAAATAAGAAATGCTTATAAATAAGTGGAAAAAAAGATGACTACAACTTTCAAAAATTAATTACATTAGATTATATAGGGTTTCCTTATTATAGAAACCAAGCAATTTTCATAGAAAAGATTATTAAATGCTAAAATAAATTATATATTAAAATTACATATTTGATTTTTATTTATTTATTTAATATTGTAGAATAACCATGAGCCCATTATACTACAGGTTTATAATTTTTTTTGAATGTAGCAAAGTCAACATTCTTCCTGTCCCCAAACCAATATAGAAATTCAATTATTCCATGCTTGCCATTGCTTAGAATCTCAACTTTCAATATTTTTTATTATCTGCAGGTTAAGTTACCGGTTCCTACTGCAAAGAATATCTGAATGGAAATGGAGTACCTGAGCAGCTAGACTCATCAAGCTGGAAATCCATGCAGTCGGCAAAACCATCGCAGCGCTGGTGAGCTGGGACACAGCTGTTCAAGGAAGTGCACACCAGAGCTCCGTTAGAACAGCTCTTGTTGGCTGAGAAAAAGAATAATAAGCATGGTTGCAAGCATGTCTTTTTTTCTTCTAACAAATTTCTCCTAATGAAATAATAAGACAGTTTATTGCATTACCCTTTTTTCTAGTCCTATATTTTAGAAGATATATCAACTTGAAATTTCCTGCAAAAAAGGTTTGTCAACAGAATCATTTCCTAGCTGTGCATTCTTATGGAATGAATTGAGTCCCCAAATGCATGTGTTGAAGCCCTAACCCACATTAGGACTGTATTTAGACGTAGGGCCTTTTGGAAGGTAATTAAGGTTAAGTGAGGCCATCAGGGTAAGGCCTTAGCCAATATGACTAGTGTCCTAGAAGAGAGAGACATCAGGAATGCACTGGCATAGAGGAGAGGCCGTGCAAGGACACAGCAAGAAGGCAGCCATTTATTAGCCAAGGAGAGAGGCCTGAGGATACTCCAAACCTGCTAACACCTTGATCTTGGACTTCCAGCCTCCAGAACTATGAAAACATAAATTTCTGTTGTTTAAGCCACCCAGTTTATGGTCTTTTGTTATGGCAGCCCGTGCTGACTAATACATGCATTATGTAGTATTATACATGTAATCAAATGCATTGTATGTACTTAGAGTCTGAATTTATTTTAGATGAGGAGTTAACTTTTACTTGAAGGCAGATGCTTCTGCACTTCTGTCACTCCCTTAATGTCCCTGACATTATGTGTAATTGAACTGACAGGGATTGCAACTTGCTTTAACTTTCACCTGGAGTATATAATTCATGGGTGGCGACTGGGCACCGAGTAGATCTGCATGATGATGCAGGTCATGGAAGCTCGATGTACTATGATGATGGCCTTTATAACGTTGTGATCCTGCATCATGGAGGAATTTTAGCAACTCCAGAGTCTCTTGTTGGGGGCCACAAGCAGAGTTTGACCTGACTCGAAGAGACGGGCATATTAATAGGATAGAGATGCTATTGCTCACAAGATTCTGGTTGTTTCAGAAAAATGTCTTTATCGGTATTTATCGAGAACGCTGTCAACTATTCAATGGCTATCTAGTCCTGCAAAGTACTCTACCTTCCTTGAATGAGACTCTTGATTAATTCAATTATAAATGCTTTGTTCATTGGGAAGCGCTGTTCTTAGTCCTGAGACTGTATTCTTGCATTCTTCCTTCCTGTTCTTTAGTCTCTTTAGAATTACACCTTCCTATAAAGCAGTAGGCTATCATTTACATTGGTTTTATGAATTAGGGCTGAATGAAGACCCCTCATTTCAGGCTGCTGTCATGTGTAAAACATGTTTACTTTTTGTTCTTCTGCTTGTTTTAGGACTTGTAGGCCAGCAGGCCTGGGGTTCAGGCCTGATCTCTATTTTCTGGTTCTACTCTGGTTTTGGTCCATGCTGTTGGTAGATGTTTATCTTGTCTTTGAGCTTCTTTAGGTGACGGCTTATTTATCTAGTATTGTTATGTTTCTGGAGCAGAAGGAATGTGTCAAAGTGTGAACTCACTGTACTATTTTGTCAGAAAGTCTGGATAGATTTCAAAAGCACTAAATAATAATGATATTGATCCACACTTCTTTCCTAACCCTGCCCCTCTGAGTCCCAGAGTTCAGCAGAGATATGTTGAAGGCAGCAGTGGACAGTCAGAGCTGTCTGACTTAACCAGGGACTTAACCCAGGTCCAGAAAGAACAGCTCTGTTTTCATCTCATGTACTTAATGGTGTGATATACAATTTCTTATTAGAAAATTTTACTCCAGACCTGCTACTAAAGGATTGGTCTGAAAAATTCCTTGCGAAAGAATAAAGACAATTAAGTTACAATCTTTTCAAGGTAAACTGATAATTTAGAAAACCCAGGAATATACATCCCCATGTATAGGTCTTGTACAGATTTTGTTAGTTCTGTCATAAATTATTCTTTTAAGCATAATTACGGGTTGGAAGGAATTGTTTATTCGAGGTGTCACAGGTTACTGACACATTTAGTTGTGAGAACTGCCCATCAAAATATATTTTTAAGTTGGACATAAAAAGTGGCATTTTTAAGAATATGTATCTTCATTGACTGAAATTGCTAGCTTTGAAAAATTTAAGCAATACCATTTACTGAGCAATTCTTCTTAAGGCACTAGAATATCAATTCATACCAATAAATATTATTGAGCTTCCATAGCATGGAAGACATTGCACTAAGAACTTAAAATGGAGAGTTCAGGGAGAAATTTTAAAAATGAATGACCAGAATATACACAACGATGACAATAAGATATTAATAAAGGAGTGATTAATGGTTCAAAGTAATAAAAAAGAAACTACATCAGGTCAGACTTAGTTGGCAAAGCATCGTGATAGATATGCATTATAAAAATAAGAATTCCTTTAGTGCAGGGAGATCTATAAAGGCTGGAAGTAAAAGTAGAGTCTTGAAATATATTTAAAATTTTAATATTTTAAGATAAAAGCCATTTAGCAGAGTGGAAATAAAGCTTATAGATAGAAAATCAGTAAGTTGTATATTGGAACAGCGAGAACAGCAGGTTGCCTTTGACTAGGGAGTTGGAGTAAGGATATAGAGCAGATAAACCTAAAAAACAAGAATGGAATCAGATTATAAAAATGACTATGTTTCCAGGAGAAGGCTGATCTTCAGCTTTTCCAAAGAGTTAAATCATTTTAGGGTATACATAGACAAGATAAGTTATATTGCAAACCAAGTAAACTAAGAAATAGAATAATCTTCTAACTCCTGTAGGAAAAAATAGATATTTGTTAAAAGTGAGTATGTATACACAGGCATACCTTGTTGATATTGCAACAGATTAAAACAGAGGGAAGAGACTCTATGAGATAAGCATGGATTACCCGTTTTGCTTAACCAAACGCCACACCTGTTATCAAATGGTCCTCTTTGAATCCAGGTTCAGGCAACTGTTCCCTCCTCTCATACCCTTTGGTATATGGGTGATAAAAGTTTCTAATCTTATTTTCCTTTATGGCTTTGCGATGGGGTACTATTTCCCTAATAAACAACCACCTTGTTAATATATTATAAACTTACACGATATTAATGTGTCATATATTTCTTGCCAGAAAATTGATTGATACAACATCTGATGAAACCTTTAAACCTTCCTGGTGAATAGATTGCTATCAGAGGAATATCAGTGAAAAGAGTGTTCCTAGTTTTATGCTATTGTCCTAATAATTAATCATGTTTAATTTCTTTTTTTAGGGAAAGGGGATATTTTAGGTAAAAGAAATATCACTTCAGTTTATAAAAATTTAACATGTTTCCAATGGAAAGATGATATTAAGTATGAATTATTTTAAAATGTTGAACTTATAGATTTGTCTAAACATTCTTATCACTAGAAAATTTATTTCTGCTATAATAAAAGGCCTCTTAATATCAATTGCTATTGATTTCCTTGGCTAAAATTGTAAACATCTCAGAATTCTTATTCTTATAACATTTAAATATGAGCAAACCACCTAAAACAAACAAACCTATTCTTTTTTCCTATATCCCACTCCAATTACAACTTCTGGAAGTTGTCTACAATTGATTTCTCTCTTTGACACTTCCCATTTGTTCTTCAAAAAGACTGACTTCAGACTGGGTGTGGTGGCTCATGCCTGTAATCCCAGCACTCTGGGAGGCTGAGGCTGGAGGATCACTTGAGCTCAAGAGTTCAAGACCAGCCTGAGCAAGAGTGAGACCCTCATCTCTACTAAAAATAGAGAAAATTAGCCCGGTGTCGTGGTGCATGCCTGTGGTCCCAGCGACTCAAGAGGCTGAAGCAGGAGGATCGTTTGAGCCCAGGAGTTTGAGGTTGCTGTGAGCTAGGCTGATGCCATGGCACTCTAGCCTGGGCAACAGAGGGAGACTCTGTCTCCAAAAAAAAGAAGACTGATTTCAGAATTCTTCCCTCCCACTCTACAGAAAGTTCTCTCTCCAAGATCACCAAAAACTGCTTTTTGTTTTTCCCAATTTATATTTTTTAGGCCCAATCTCATTTTATCTCTCGGAAACATTCCAACCCATGAATACTCTCTGATACTCAAGGCTTTCTACCTTTGCTTTAAGAGCAGCACTCTCTTGTTGGCTTCCTATGTCTATGATCATATCTTCTCAGTATCTTCCACATTTGCCTTTTCTTAACTGTCCCTTAGGTGTTCCTTTAGATCCTGTCTGCCACATTGTCTTTTTTCTCTCTCTTTTATCTCATCTACATCCACAGCTTCAATCATCATAAGCTGATAGCCTTGTGTCTTTATATATTAATATCTTGCTTTCTCTCTCTCCTGAGCTCCAGATGTCCATTTCCAGACACATTCTGAACACTTGCATGTGGATGTGTCACAGGTACCACAAATGCAACGTGTCTGAAAACGAAGCCACAACCTTCCCCTGAGATGTCCTTCTCTTGCTATTTCCCTAGCTCGAGAAATGGCATATGAGCTGTCCTGATGCCAAATCAGACTCTTGGAAGGCATTCTTGATTCCTTTCTCTTCCTCATTACCTGACTGTCCCTTAAACCTATTCATAATCTTTACCTCGCACCATTTATCTAATCAGCTGCTTCGCATTTGAACTGCAACGTCTCCTAACCAATCACCCTTCCTCGCTCCAGTCCATCCCGTAGACAACTTAGGCACAGCTGTGCGGCACCGGCATGGTGGCTGAGGACTCTGTTCAACCTGGTCTCTGCTTGTGTCTCCAGAATTCTTTCCACATTTCTCACCACAGATCAGAGTAATACAAACTATGCTTCACTCAAACACATTGCTCCCTATTCCTGGAACAATCTTCACTGGGAATCAAGCATCTCTGCTTTCCTTGTCTAATGACTACTTGCCTTTCCAAGTTTGGCTGTACAATCACTTTCCTGTTAAAATGTACAGACTCCCTAGCACCACAGTTAGGGAGCGTCCTGTGTGCTCTGGACACTGTGTTTATCTCTGTCATAGACGTGATCATATAGTATTCCCAGTCTTCACTTACTAGTCTCCTTCAGTAAGGTATCTACATCTACAGCTGGGGCTTGGACAGTGTCATGTCCATCTGTATCATCAATGTCCAATATAAGATGTGGTATCAGTTAGGCTATTAATGAAGGTTTGTGAATGAATGGATGATGTGAGTTTACAAAACGCCATTCTAAATCAATAGGGGAGCTCCCCCCAAACTATGATAGTATGCTTTCAGATGTGTGATCACTGAATGCTTCTATTCTGTAATTTTGCTCTAGTATTTTGTCCCCATTCTATTCCTTTCATGGACTTATTTCCCTTTAGGAGCAGAACTTCATATGACTAGTCAAACTCCAATTTTCCAATGAATGCCTAAACTGATAAGGACACAGAACTTTCCTAAGCCTCTCTTTAAATAGCATTTTTATTTGAAGCCAAATATCATATGACTATATTGAACTTAATATGATTTCTACCCGCCAAATTACATTAGAGCCCTGATGGGAACAGAGATAAGTAATTTGGCAGGCCTTCTCTTCTCCATTCACCTCCATTTGCTTACCTTGCCGCTAAGAAACTATTATTAGACCTGACAAGTTGGCTTTATCACAGAGAGAATATACATGGAGGAAATAACAGGGAGGGAGAAAACGAACCTGTAAAATGTAACCAGGAAAAGAACTTCACTGATTTAAGGTTGATGCCTTTAAACATCCAAAGGCCATCTCTCTTTTCTTTCATTCATCCTTATTCCTTTTCCAATAGTTATCATAATTCTGGATGCTCATACTAAATGGGACTCTGAATCATCTTACATTTCTTTCAATGTTCCCTTCCTATAGTTAGATTACAAACTGCTTTTTACCATTGAAAAAATGTGTGATTATATGGTTTACGTACTCCATCACTGAAATAGAATATAGTATAATAAACCATAAAAACAATCAAGCAAAGAAAATTAAATAAAATGTTAGGTGTGTTTGGACTCCACCATGATGATGTACACACCTTAAGATGGATGTAATTACTTCTTAACTAACATTCTTCCTTCCCTATCTGATGTTGGTTGGTTATAATAAAAACAGAAGGTACTCAGTGCAGGGCTTGGGGTTTTACATGCATTTGCTCAAATCCTCACAGCCTTGTATATTAGGTATTATTGACCTCATTACATGGGTAATGGGACTGAAATTGGTAGCACTCAGATAACTTCCCCAAGATTGCACTGGTAGTAAGTAGCAAGGATGAGATTCAAATCCATGTCCTCAGGGTTTTATGTTCCATGAACTCCTAATGACATGACATCTACTTAGGTAATTGTCCAGACCCAACCCTTAACTATATACATTCATTAAAATTGACATTTGTCTATAGCCCTTTATTTGAGCCATCTTCATGAACCTTTATGGTGGGAAGACATTATAATCATACTACTTTGAACCATTTCCATAAACATCTGTTAAAAAGATAACAAATACATAAGAGCACCCCCCATATGAATGATTCAGATGCAAATGGAAAAGGAAATAAGATAGGTTTAACAGAAATTAGTGTGACCACAAACAGAGTGTTTCCAGAAATGCTAAGCAAGGGCTACACGTTTTGTTTAGCAAATACAACACAGAAAAACTGTTATTGATGATACGATCAGGCTAAGACTCCAAAGAACTTTGTTTTATCTGTCAAGCTCTCTCTATCACTTCAAAACAGCATTTCTTCCCTGGCACACTTAGTTAGTGAAAATAACTTACAGCAGCTAGATTCATCTTCATTAAAGTGACAGTCAGACACCCCGTCACATAGCAGGAGGGATGGGATACACTCGTCTGTAGAGCACCGGAACTCCATTTTGCCACAGAACCCAGGAGAGGGGCTGAGAGAACAATCCACTTCATCAGATCCATCTCTGCAATCTTCTTGTCCATTACACTTCCCTGAGAGAGGGACACACTGGAGTGTGTAGACACAAGAAAACTGATCAGCTTCACAGGGCACTGGCTGTGTCGTGACAGGACCTAAAGAAAAGGAGCAAGTCAAGTCATTTTGGTATTAGGGGAGTTATCTTTCCATTCAATGTTGAAACATTACAGGATATGTTTATTCTTGTATAGAAATAGAACATCTTGTTAATTTAAGTAAACTAATTTCCAATTAGGAATAATATGAACATGCAAACATGATTAGAGAATATGCTTTATTTTAATCTCAGGAATAATATTCTTTAAAAGGTGTCATCGACGTGAAAACTGACATTTTTTAAATTAAAGAAGGAATTTTGATTCATGTGCCTTAAATTAGACCACTAAATCAAATTTCCCTTGAAAGTAAAGATGTTCTTACACAGTAAATTGGGCACTTTGAAAAGGTACGCTCATAATTTTAGAATTTAATGGAATTGTTTAGATATCAGCATACAGTTTACTGTCTCTTCGTGGCCTCTACCTGGGGAGTCAGGTCCCTGAGACCCTGGCCAGGGCTGGGTCACAGCAGTCAGGGTCTGCTATGGTTTTGTCAGACTGTGCTTTGCCCTTGAATCTCTTTTTTTTTTTTTTTGAGACAGAGTCTCACTCTTTTGCCCCGGCTAGAGTGCCGTGGCGTCAGCCTAGCTCACAGCAACCTCAAATTCCTGGGCTCAAGTGATCCTTCTGCCTCAGCCTCCCAAGCAGCTGGGACTACGGGCATGTGCCACCATGCCCGGCTAATTTTTTCTATATATTTTTAGTTGTCCAATCAATTTCTTTCTATTTTTAGTAGAGACGGGGTCTCGCTCTTGCTCAGGCTGGTCTCGAACTCCTGAGCTCAAACAATCCGCCCGCCTCGGCCTCCCAGAG